>VZRU01021338.1:238930-258733 GCA_013398155.1 Pedionomus torquatus | reverse complement strand
TTTGTTTTGTTTTGTTTTGTTTTGTTTTCCTAAGGTGTCAAACATCTCATTCACCTGCTTGCAAATGTTTTCCCCAACACAGCTCTGAGTGGAGGACCAGACTAGCACAGACTAGCACCCAACTGCAGGAGCGCGGCATTAACCATCCTTACAGGTGTTACCCTCAATGTGCAACGCACCTTGCTAGATGGTTTCCACACAGTGAAGTGCAAAACAGTATCAAAACGCTGCTTTTATCTGCTTTGCACACTTTTTGCCAAGCAGTGGAGGCTTTGGATGATGGCTTTAAGAACAGTGAGGTCAGCAAGGCGGTCTGTGCATATCTTAAGTGTTCTGCACACAAACACACCTGAAGCTTTGAAAAATGCAGTCAGGCAACACAGTCCTTATTTCAGGAAACTTGACCCCAAACTGATTTCTAATTCCTTAGAGAATTACCCTTTTGGAAACCTGAGTCTCTTCAGGGACGCAGAAAGAAAGAGCTCTCCTATTACCCTTGATGTTTGTTCTCTGAGGATCAAAGTGCTTATATAAGTCTCCTACAACCCTCGTAATGAAGAAAGATTTATAAAATAAACCCAACACAGTTTAAAATCCAAAAAATAAGCTGAATATTTGAAAGAATATTTGTCTAACCCCTCTGTTTTTTTTCTTTATACTTTTCAAGCTCTATTATCTTTACACTTTTTGGAGTAGGGAATTCTCTTTTATTGTGTTTTTGTATAGGACAGACAATGGGAACTCTCTTTTAAATAGGAGCTCTCTCTTCTATAGACTATCATAATACCCGAGTCTTAACACAAACTGAAAACAATTAGAGCTGCAAACGTGGTTTTCTTTTTTTTTTTTTTTTTTTTTTATTACAGCTTTTAACATATGCTTCCAGAGTGCTATGCCAGAATAATTCTTACTATATTATTCACAAAATGATGTTACTTAATGTACCCACCTGTTAAAAAAGTCTTTGATAAAAGCAAAAGATTCAACACCTCTAAGGAAAAAAAAAAGCCATGAATTTCACAATGTCCTAATTATTAAAAATAAATTTTAATTGGAAAAAGGAGACATCCTGGAGTTAATGTTAGCTGATAAGGAGGAAGGATTATCAGGTAATATATTCATGTCTGAAAGCATCAGTTCTTGTTTTACTTCTGCCGATAATATTTTATATGAAACAGTATTTTAGCCATTTTATATTTTCTTTTGAATTGTTTTCCAAAAACTATTAACAAAGTAAAGAAAACAGCATGGAAACCAAACAGAAAAAGGACACTTTTTTGATGAGTGGGAATTTCACTGTTAGGGCAGATTTTCAGAAGGAAAATCATATGGACCAATAGTCACAAATCCCTCCCAACTATACACTGAGATCCCATAGTCCAAAGACATCCAGGATGGCAGAGAGACAGGAGGAAACTAAAAATAATTGGATAAAACCTTATTTTTACAACCGATAGTCATAGAATGATTTAAACTTAAAATGTGTCCAGATTTCTTGAAGCTCCATGGAAATAGGGGGTGTCAAGCATATTTGAGGTTGAAATTTTAGAAAGTCAAGTCACTTATTGCATTCACACTTCAGTCTAAAAATCAATCTCTCCTCTACTTAATCAATTGGCAACGTTTCATTTTAAATATGTGCAGATGGACACAGTTCAAAGTAGCAGTAAGACAAATTGTGTAATACTAATATGTTCGATATCTGGATAAATGCCTGTCTATCTGATGCATGAAAACATCACCTAGTGTGTGGTTTGCAGGTTCAAATTTCAGCAGAAAGGCTTAAATGTAAGAGTCGATATCATTGCTTTTTTACTTACATGTATACAAAATGATCATTCATTACAGCAACAGAGAATACGCGTTATTCCTTTTACCAATCTGTTGAGTTGGTGAAGAATTCAGGGTGTGTTTTTATTGTTTGAGATATATAGCCATTTCTTTACAGCAAATGGATTCTGGGGAAGTACTTCCTTAGGATTTAACTGCTGGCTACAGGTTATTCTGTGAAATAAGATGAGGTGTCTTTTTGAGTACTTTGTCTTCCATAAACAACTTTCAGATCTGTAGATAAAAACTATTATCTTAGTGCATTTGATTTACAGAGCTATTAGAAGTGGATCTGTATTTAGTAGCAGGCCCTCTTGCAGCACAAGGACCTGCTTCATCTGCCTGACATCGATCAGAGGGAGCTAATAATGTTCATAATGCCAGCGAAGTGACTCGGAGGGTGGTGGTGTGGTCAAACCCTGGGAAGACAATGGGTTCATGATCTTTCGTTCTCCTTCTCCTGTTGATGAAACCTACCTTTTAGTGCAGTATATTCCCTTTTTACATAATAGGTGCTAAAAGTGGAGATGAACTGCAGTGGCATGGCAGCAGCTTGCAGCTCATTCACACAGCTCACGATTCCTGTTCATACCCCTTAGAAAAAATTCTTTCCTGTGAGGGTGGTGAGGCACTGGAACAGGCTGCCCAGGGAAGTTGTGGATGCCCCATCCCTGGAAGTGTTTAAGGCCAGGCTTGATAGGGCTTTGAGCAGCCTGGTCTAGTGGGAGGTGTCCCTGCCCATGGCAGGGGGATTGAAACACGGTGATCTTTGAGGTCCTTTCCAACTCTAACCATTCTATGATTCTATGAAGAAGAATGATTTGTCTGATTTGTCCTCTGGTTGAGGTTTGCATCTGTGACAAGCACAATCACCCACTCAAATCGGTATGAATGTAACACATCAGGTTTGCAAGAACAAGACCTAAAAATTGGCTTTTAGGGGTCTTTTTTACCCGGTTGGGTCAATTCTCACAAGAGAATTGGTCGCAACTTTAAAATAAATAAATAGATAAAGGCAAGCACCCACCACCATAGCCATTAAAATAAATTGTTACATTCTCCTGATAAAAGCTCTCATCAATTCATAGATTCTTATTCTAATTCGGTGTGTCACTAAATTCCTTGGTGGTAGATCCATTGCCCCAGTTGAAAACCACACTGAACAGCTCAGTCATGATCAGAAGCAACCGAACTCTAGCATTCATGGAATATGCAATCAAACAAATTCCACAAGTGAGAGACCTGTACCCAAAATATTTGTCAAATCAGCACCAGGAATGACTGAGCACAGATTAAAGTTTTGGCGAATAGTGTCTATCAACAACCAGAGGCTAACTCTGGTTAATAATAAAACCATTTTTATTATTAATAAAAACTATTGCAAAATGTCAGAGTAATTTGTGCAAAAGAGGAAACTATTTTGGATGTCGAAAAAAAATGTGATTTTCCAATGCATTGATTCTGGTTGGGGTTTTTTTTTTTTTTTTCATTCTCTGCACATTTCTGTTTGCACGTAGAATAAATGGTCAAATATTTACCAAAAACGAATGTTGAAATTGTTATGTGCAACCATAGTGATATACACTCATGCAGATGTATTAGTGGTTGAATAGATTGTGCCTTTTTGCTGTCAACGACAAAAGCAAACCCCTGTGACTGATTTAATAAATCTCTGCTAGGCATCTAGCTGGAGTTTAACACAGTCAACATAGGATATTTGAGGCTTGCTTTTGTGTGCAGAGAGGAAAAATCCCCTAACTATATGTGGAAAAACATGTGAGCAAAATCAACTATTGGAGGATAGTATTACATGAATGGAAAGAGGAGATAAATTTGTCAGATAAAATATTTATTGAGACTTGTTAAAAAATTTTATTTTTCAATCTGGCTAAAGGAGATCATAACTGAACTGTGTAGAGCTGAAACATAATGGAATGGCTTTTGTTAGATATCCAAAACTTAGACAAACTTATTTAATATTTTATAGTTCCAGTATGACATTTGATGAGTTCAGACTGACTGCCTTCGACAGTATTGAGCGTACTGCAGAAACAAACACATGGCAAACAAAAAAATGTACTAAAGAAGTCAGAAAAGGTTCCAGAAGAAAAATACTGTATCTTTCCTATTAATTGATTCATTTTGAGCACATAGAAGGCAAGACAAATATTTAAAGGAAGATGTCAGCCAAAGTTAATCATGTTTCAAAGGCTGGTGGTACATGGTCCTAGCAAAGACTGAAAAATATTTGCATATCATCTAAATCAATTGATTTTTTCATCATAGAAATAAACCACACCAAAAATATTAATAAGAATTCCCTATTCTATTCTAACAGAATTTCATATTATGTCTTTCAAAAAGAAAGAATAGCTAATTTTTCACTAATATGAAACTATGCAGCTTCAGGAAGAGTTTCTTGCATTATCCTACTGGCGAGACACTGGGAAGTACTTCTCAGTGCATATTGATGAACTATGATTCAGGTGAGATCAAAACTCAGCTGCTTTGGTGGAATCATGGATTTTTAAGGAGGTTTAAAAAAATCATTTTTTATATACACATCTGTAAAAAGGATTCTAATGAGAAAATAACAGAAACCTCTATGTGTGGCTTCTGCTTTAAGAATGAAGAACATTCGTATTCTACTAAAAGATAGAATGTCACCGGGAAGTTCACCTTTCTTCATAATACTCTAATTAGTGTTTCATATTCTATAATTTTACTCTTGATGAGATAAGCACTTTCTGAGGAAATTTTAATATCTATATTGCTAGTGCTGGCAAAAAGCAATTTAAAATGACAAATTTTAATACCTAATGGCCGTCCAAACCTTTTGATATAGTGGCATGAATATCAAATATTTAAGGTACCTTCAAGGTTTTAGTGACTCTATAGCACTGCAAACAGGCCAGGCTCAGCCATTCCTAATTTTCCTCTATTTTCCCCACTCTCTTTCTTGAAGTCATCCTCCCTCATGGCTCAGCTTTGAAGAAAAGCTGTATTTTCTCTGCCCTACTCTGAAAGACAGAGTGTCAGATTTGGTGTGATCTAAAGAAATCTGAGACCGTCACTGTGAGATCCCTTTCATCATCAGGTGCCAACTGAGCAGAAATGATTTGCTACAGAAAACCTTCAAAAAATCCAGGGTGCACATTTTTGTAAAAACTTGCAGCCAAAGATAATACAACATATTTCCTCTTATATTGTTGACATGCAGGGACTTGTGTCTGTAATTCCAGACGTGCTAATTCTGTTCCTAAATAACAGGTCATAATGACTGAACTATATCCCAAAGCCTTTTTAAAAAACTTGGTTTACTTGGGTGTTTTGCAAAGCCTAATTAAGTTAATATAAATTTAAAAAAAAAAAAAAAAGAAAAAAAATAAAATATTTTTTAAAAATGTATTGGAGATTAGAAAGGTATCACTGCTTCACTTTTGAAAAATTCCTTAAAGGCAGCCAGAAGCTGTGCAAAATTCACAGGGCTGGGTTCTGTTAGAGATCAACCCAAATTCAAGAGAAAAGGGGAACAAATGCTCTGCAAATATTTCAAGTAATTCTGAGCCTCCATTTAGCTTATGCCGAGACAAGCTTCTGGGTTTTATGTCCAAACCAGGTGGGGTTGGATGCTTTTTGACTGAGAAAATTACGAGGTTCATTATTGGTTCAAAGCCAAAACCCAAAGTTAACAGGTGTTCATGTACATGACTCAAAGGCAAAATACATTCTTACTTTGTCACAATGAAGACTTATTCCTGATTTTTACAGCACTGGAGTGGTAAATCTCAGATCTTTGCTTTTATGAAACACAAAACAGAGACAGAAACAGAACTGGAACGTTTCTGCTGGCTAGGCGTATAAGCAGTATTTTTTAAATGGAAAATGTGCTCTATAACTCCTAATTCACTTCAGCAACAGCTTGCACCCACAGTGAGGGGTGCCAGGTGACAGTGGGCTTCTCTAAGGAGGAGCAATGGGGGACAACTATCTCATGCTTTGCTCTGAAAACAGGGCTTTGCTCCCACCACTGCAGAACAAGAGCATTAATTTTCCATGAAAGCCTTTGCAAGGGTACAGGGCTAGCAGTGGGGAGTGAGGGGACTATGTCCTTAGGGACAGGGAGAGATAATCCACTAAATGGGGCAAAATATGAGTAAAAGAGGTGCTAAGGGGATCAGTGATCCCAAAAACTTTGTGTCAAAAATCCTGTTGCTAGAGTAAGAGGAAGTTCTTCAGTTGGCTTGAGTGAAACAACCACGTGCTATTTTGCTCAGTTCACCCAAAATGTGTTATAGTAAAGACAATATGGAGATGTGATGCTTCCTGACTTGTAAAACGTAGATAATAATGTTATATGAAACTGTAACAACACTAGTGACAATTTGAGCTGGCCTAAACTTCCCTAGGCTTCTCCTTTTTATCCTTTTTTAAGAGGAATTACATCTGACAGGTTAATGAAACTGATATGAAGGACTACCAAAAATGCCCCTCTACATATATGACTAATTTTAAAAGTCAGCAGAGAATAGGCAGAAAACAAAATGGAGACATATTCTCTTGTTATGTATCAGGCATCCCTGGAACTGTGTGTCCTTGCAACTGCTTAGGAAACAGCTTCAAGCCCAGAGCTGGAAATCAGCCATCATACTTGGCTAAAACTAGTCCACACATTTTGCCAAATATATTATTGAAAAAAAAAAAGTTTAACACTATTTAAATTCTTTATGAATTCATGAAATACTTTATGGATAGATACAGATGATAAAAAGTAGACAGTTCACAAACATTTATTTCATTTTGGAATCTTAAAAAGCTTTTAAAATTTATTTTAAAAGAATTCACACAGACTTTTTAAAAGGGTCAAAAATAGCCTCAAAACCCATTGCAAAGGTCTATCACATGAAATTGTTGAGGTTTTTTTCATTCATCAAAACAACTAACTGCTTCCCAAACCTAAGTGAAGAATTTTGTAACAGGATTCCCCATTAACAAATAAAAAAGAAAAGCAAGTTTCTAAAATGTCTTTACCCGAAGTTCTTATATGACCAACTGTGTTCTGTCATCCACAGAGAAAAGTTCTGCTATTAAGATATGTTAACTTGTATCTATTAAAACTCTAATGCAGACAAAGCATTTATATTCCCTTTAGGAGAGTCAGAATTTTTCCAGAGGTCAGAAAATGTTAATCTGTCCAAATAAAAATGTTCTGTAAGAATGTGTCTATATCTGCACGAGTAGCTTCACTCCAAGTTTAATTCTCCTAACTGCCTAAATGCTCCAGCAATCACCTGTAAAAACGTATTGCAGGGTAAACTTGAGTTACATTGGTTCACTCCTTGTTTGAAATGTGCCAGCGGGATCCCACACTGGCAGGAAATGTTATTTAAAAGCATTTTTCCTGGGCTGCCAATCGGAGACGTACTCGGAAAGATGGGAGCTTGGGGAGGAATTGCTATTTAAAAACCATTTCACTGTGTTCACCTGTTAGTAGTGGATCGGTGAAGTCCAACATTAGAGGGAAATCGGAGGGTGCTACTTAAAAGAATCTTTACCCCCTGCCTGGTGAAATAGAAATAGCCATTGCTGACCCATCCCTAAAAGGTGGGTGGAGTGAAAATGCTTTTAAAGAGTGGAATTTTGCAGCAACTAAAACCATGCTCTGCACCAGTATTTTAAACTAACTCTTTTATAAGAACATGTTAGTGTAAAATACTTACTGCTTTTTTTTTTTGCTTTTTTTTTTTCTTTTTTTACCTCTTGTGTATTTTAAAATCTTTGGAGAGAATATGTGTTTGAAAATCACTGGGATATATAGATATATATGGCTGTGCAGGTGTATACTGGGATACAGAACTGCAGATATATAGAGGGGATGGTGAAATCTAGCATGTCAACTGCTGCCTGGACAGCTTCATGTGTGCTAAAAAGACAGGATTAGGCATAAATTTGGAGATTTTCATCATACACAGGTGATCATGTGGAGGCACATGCATGTTTAGGTCCTAGCACTGACAGCTTACCTGCCTGCCCTGGTAGGGCAGCACATAGTCCAGGAGCTGGGCTCTTGGGATCATTGTTCAAGGAAACATAAAAAGACTCGCTTGTGGGAATGCCTCAGCATTTCGGAAACCTTGACGTTGTCTAAGCAAGCCCACTTTTAAATTGTTTATCAGGGGATTCAGCCATGTACTCCTTGCTGGTTGTCTACTTGAGAAAGTATTCTGCCTTAATCATACAGCTCTGTGCATATACCATATTGTCCCAGCTGTATTTCATAGTTATATAAAGCAAAACAGTCCCCTCAGTGTGCACATCGTTGTCTGGAAGGATATATCATCGTGTTTTTTTCATGTTAACAGTGAGAGTGGTATAAAATAGCACACTAACTAAACAGAAAGAGATTGTCACGGCCGCGCAAAGTCTCTGTAAGAAAGACCTTATTAAATAACTTTGGAATATTAAAAGCATCCCGGGCTGTGAATTAGGATAGTGTAAAGCAGGAAGGTTGATGGGCTGGATTAGATAAAGGGTTCCTGAATGAGTCTTCTGGGAGATTTCTGAGGATTAAAGGCCAGTGTGGCAGAAAGAGCGGGAGATCGTGCCTTCAGCAAGGACTGTGAGCAATTTCAGAGAGAGAAGAGGTGAGGAAGGGACCCCAGATCCCTGTCCAAACCAGCCTATATACCTCCCACCACAGCCTTCATATGGAAGTAGAGATATATGCATATGATTTCCCTAACTGTAGTCCTATCTGAGTAAATGCAGAGAGGTGATTCTACTGCTTTTCTCCGGTGAGACCCCACCTGGAGTAGTGTGTGCAGGTCTGGAGCCCTCAAGATAGGAAGGATATGGACCTGATGGAGCAGTTCCAGAGGAGGGCCACAGAAATTATCAGGGGGCTGGAGCACCTCTGCTATGACAACAGACTGAGGGAGCTGGGGCTGTTCAGCCTGGAGAAGAGGAGGCTCTGGGGAGACCTAATCTCAGCCTTCCAGCACCTGAAAGGAGCTACAGGAAGGCTGGGGAGAGTCTGTTTACAAAGGCCTGCAGTGATAGGACGAGGGGCAATGGACTTAAGCTGGAGAAGAGCAGATTTAGATTGAACATTAGAAACAAATTCTTCACTATGAGGGTAGAGCACTGAAGGAGGTTTCCCAGGGAGGTGGTTGAGGCCCCTTAAGACATTCAAGGTGAGGCTCAACGAGGTCCTGGGCAGCCTGGTCTAGATGGCGGTGTCCCTGCGACTATGGGGAGGTGGGACTAGATGACCTTTGGAAGTCCCTTCTGGCCTGGATGATTCTATGACTCTAAATTCTTTTTTTTTTTTTTTTTTGACTTCATTAAATTAAAATTTAAGGTAAGAAGCAATGGGAGCAACTTAGGCCCTTGATCTAGTTTAGGAGAAGCTACAAACACATAACCCAGCCTTAACAGATAACCTCAGTCTGAAGTCACAAAATAAAAGTCCAGGAAGGATAAAACTTTGGTTTCACAATAAGAAGTGAATTTTAATTGTTAATTTGCTGGGTTCATGTGAAGCTAACTCTCTAACCCTGGTGAGACTGTAGGTACCTACATGTAAGTACATGCTATGTAGAAACATGTGGCATCCCAAGTACACAAAAATAGCATCTCATTACCACTGGAGAACCTCACATCCCCTGCCTTGCGTGAATATTGTCTGTGCATACGACATGCATAAACTTGCACTGTTACTTTTACATTAAAAACCCCTACACGATAAGATGACAAAAAGAAAAATAAATTACAAAGACATAATTTTAGTAACTTCTTGACAAGCACTTAATGTTTTGCAGTCAAGCAAGAAGAGAAAATATGTTAGTTGCTTTTTAAACTATTATTCCAATAAAAAGTAATTATAGTGATTAATTGCATAATGATTACTGTAATCACAGCCTATTCTTAGTTGATTAAGAAAGACAGAAGCAGCTCACAGAAAGCTTTCCACTAAAACTATCTATGTTTATTTTATTTGCCCTTTGATAATTTTCTTACCAGAATCATGAATGGCAATATTTCAAAGACAGCCTTGCCAAGTTTCTTTGAGACTACTCCGTTGCCCACTGATTAAAACTCCTTTTAAGAGATTGACAAATATGTTAAGTGGTATTAAGGAGGCAAGAAATTCTTTGACCTTAACCATTGCTGGGGGTTTTGTTGCTGTTACATTAGTTTTCTGCTTTTGAATTCAGTAATTCTGCCTGTCTAGAAAATTTTGAAAGAATTTCCATGTATTTTAAATACACATAAGTTTTAGCATAATATATACATAGAGATGATGTATGAACTCTCTGCAGAGATGGTAGCAGGATGACAAATCTGGGATTTTATTCTAGGGGGTGGAAACCTTGGATGCATCATCCAGGGACAATCTTCACATTTCTACCAGCTTGGGTGGAGTTGTCACAAGTAACACGATTTAAGAATCCACTCTTGTCATGTTTTTCTTCCTCACAGTCCACTGGGACACTGGCTTTTGTTAATTGATTTGGTGTGTAATGAGATCAAACACTACTATGACAGGCAACATCACAAATCCCTAAACAGAGAGACTGAGTGATGAACAGAGATCTCAAAATATTACCTGCTTTTGACTTATAATGTAATAAGAAAGAATCTAATAGGCAAGGCAGTCACTTTAGTTAAAACTCAACTGTGAGAAGTCTCAGCAATACCTAACTCCCATCCATGAGCTTGATGTTGACTCCTATGTTGATTGCACATGAGATTTTTTGGGGCATGGAAGTACAGAATGGGGATGTATTCCAAGAATAGATGGATGAGGTGTCTGAAAACCTTTGTGACAAGTATCTTAAAAAGGCTGGAGATGCAAAACAGAGAAGGACCTGTGATAAAAGACCGTACTACCTATAAAGGAGGCAGCTCATTCCTCAGTGTGGTTTAGGAACATGAACCTCTGTGGAAACCCTGCTGAGCTGAAGGTGCTGCTCAGATGCAGCATCAGCAACATAACAAGATCCTCTGTGAAACTGTCCAAAGATGTTCCCCAAAGACCATACAGCCACAAAACAAACTAATTTCTCCTAAATCTCATCCCAGCCCTTCAACCAACAGCATCCTTTCCATGATGATGCATTTCAAGGTAAGCTATCAGACCTTTGCCATGTAGTATGCTGACTACAGACAGGAATACTAAAATCTGTTCATATAAATGTCAATTCACACAATAACTATTACGAAGGGAAAATACGTTCTTCTGTATAATTCCTCCACCTGGTGGCCAGGTCAGGGATTTGGCTAGCCCAGGTAATGGACACAGGGCAGACCAATTCCTGACTCAGTCATATTTGGTGCTATTTGCAATTAGGCTGGGCAACCAGGTAGAGCTCAAAAGATTATTACTCACCTATGGGCCAGACCTTTTGGTTTCTGGAACTAAACAGGTACCTCCCCATTTGGCCAGGCATGTGCTTTACCGATGTAGAATATTATTATCTTCCAACAATGTTTTATCTTTTGCTTTCCTTCCCCAGCCCCAAAAATAAAGATTTTCTTCAAAAGTGAAGCCATTCACAGAAAGGGGATTGGTTGTGAAAGAAATGACATTTCTGTTTTAAAGAAAATATATCATAGCTTGCATTTGTCAAAATGCCTTGTTTCGGCAGCTGAAAATGAAAATAAAAGAAACTTTGGAAGGTCACTATCAAAACAAAATGCTTTCAAATTTTTAAGTGAATTCTTAACTTGATTTCTTCTGAAGGGTTTTTTTTTTTTTTTTATTCTTTGGGTTTTCTTTTCTCTCTTTTTTTTTTTTTTCTTTCCTCCTTATATCCCAGATATTGAGTAATGGAACATCCATAAGGCAAAGACATATTTAGACATCCTGTGGACTATCAAAATGTACTAGGATGCATAACTTCTTTCATAACTAATAAGAGCAAGGAGCTTCTTTACATCCTACATCTCTAAATCCTGAAAGTACTTGTAAAGCGGAAGACCTGCTTCCCACCTGGCACTCATGCTTATATTCCATCACGCTATTTTATGACCCTCTTGAGTTAAAAGACATGCAATTATCACAACTGCTTGTTATTATAAATTCATACACGCATTAGAGGTGCATTTCTCTCTGTCTCACTCTTTTTCCTTCAGCTGTAGCTTTTCAGTTTGTTCTCTATTACCTACGATTCCCCTAAATATATCCTTTGCAGCGAGGATATATTGAACCTGTCAAGTTTATTTAAAGAAAAGTTAAACTGGGGAAAAATCAGGAGTACGTTGCCTGGCCAGGGATGGTAAGGTATTCAAGACAAGGCCTTGCTCCACTTAGCAGACTACAAATCCTCCAGATGTCGAGGGAAGCACAGAAAAGCAGATGATAAATGGCATGTGAGAAACTGTACATTGATAAATGAGACTGCAAAGGAAGAATACATCTCCAGCAAATCCTTCATTGTTGCCTGCAACGCTGTTGAATTGCAGAGTGCTATTTATATAATCAAACCTGCCAGTAATCAGTCAACAGGAGGCATGGTCCCACATTTGTATGATTCAAGAAAGTGAAAAGAAATTGTAACAGAGAGCAGGGAAAATAGTATGGTTGTTCCTGTCCCTCAGCAGATGCATATGTTCCTTGTCATCTGTGGCCTGAGTGTCCTTCAAGGATGGGATGGGAATGATAATCCCTGAGATGAGAACTATCAAGGGTAAGGTGTTTTGAGGATTCTAGTACCAGTCGCCCGGTTGTTTTATAAAATGTTATTGAAGAAATGCATCAAAAGCTTTCCTTTCTCCATAATTATATACTTGCATTACTTGGTGAGTGGTATATTGAAGGAGGTATTCATGTCATAGACAGGCTAACGACAGGCTGCAAGAATTGGGTTGTCTATCAGACTATTTTAATACCTTTCAGTGAGCCTTATCTACTAAATTAATTCCCAATCACAGTCACATATGAGTATTTTAGAAGAAGAGACAGTCAGCAGAGAGTCGTACTATGACTTAAAGAAAATTATTAATTTGTATGGAATTTCTGTGGGCTTCTTGGAGGGCATCTGATATTTGGAGTCAAAACCTCAGGAGATCCAGATATTCAGGATTTGGACTGCATGAAGATTTCGTATGGCCTAAAAGTCCAAACAGAACACAAATTAGTAGCTTCAGTATTTTACCCAGAGATCAGGTCTTGGCTCCATTCACTTAAACATAGTTACTTTGAGTATAACTTTGTCATTGATGAGTGTGATTTTTGACCAATAGATTGATGCAGCTCCTTCAATAGGCAAGTTATGGAGCTACAGAGGTACTTTGTGTTGGTGTACCTTACCCCCATTGTAAGGGAAGGGGTCATTTTGGTAAAGGCATGTTTATATCAATGTGAGTATACCCACACTTATGTGACTGATGCTTTTCAACTATATAGGGTAGTTAAAGCAGTTCAATCGGGACACATAGACAACTTTAGTCTATTATTTATAGATATCTTTGCCCACAGCCGCTATGTACTGAATGCATTCAATATGGAGACTCCTGGACTGTGCTGATAACTGTTTGGGGACCACGGGAGAATCTCAGGTGCTGTAGGACCAAGCCAAAAATATTAGTGTCAAGATTTGGGCATGTTCGAATAAGAAACCACAAAACCCAAGTGAGTGGAAAGATTACTATGAGCTCCATTGACACTGCTGAACTGGTTAGGAATTAAAAAGGAATAAAAAATAGACATGTCTTTCCATCTGCATATATTCACAAGTCATACTTGTATTATATAGATGGATGAAATATGCTTCATAATATGATACCTTGAGGTCTTAAAAATTGAATGATACGGGCTCTTTGTTTGTAATCCAGATGCTGAAAGAACTTCAACTTGCCATACAAAATGTTAATTCCTTCTTTTATAATTCAATTTTAAATACCTTCAGGAAGTTTAAACTCACATGTAATATGCAAATTACAGGTAGCCTGAAACATCATATTGATTTACATTGTAATTGTTCCATTACTGATGATAATGGAAGTTGCATGTACATGAGTACTTCTTATAAAGCAGGAACTCAGCAAAATAGGCTGTTATTGCCTTGATTTTGCAGACGTTATTACAATGATAATGGAAGAATCATAACCCCCCAGCCATATTGTAAGATATTGAAAAGTATCCTTGAGATAGTGATATTTCTCAGAGGTTTATTTCTAGGGAAAACAAACAAACAAACAAATAAATAAATAAATAAATTTAAAAAAAAAAAAACTGCAACGAAATAACAACCACCCCCCACCTCACCTGGTCATGACTTTGTGACTACAACTACAAATACAATATAAAATATTAAAATACTAATGATGTGGTTCTTACTTAATTCATACTTAATAGCAACAAAGCTATGGAAAGTAGTGATGGGGAAAAAAATTACATCTAATCTAGGTCTAAGTAGTTCTGACATCACCGCCTATATCACTTTTGGACAAAACAAGTCGTGGAATGGAACGGAATGGTTTTGTTTTCTCTTCCTCTCTTTGCTCTTCCTTTTACCATGTTGCTCCTCTTCCTTCATCTCACTGAATGTAAGACTGTTTAATAACATTACAGACAGACCAAAAATAGGGGAAATATTTTGCACCCATTCTGGTTTACCAATCAAGAAATAAACAAAGCATTAGTTCAGAAGACACAGCAAAGATACACATTTCACTTATAGTTAATACATATCAAGGGAAAAGATTTTTACTCTGGTATCAGCAGTATGCACACTCAAAAGAAAGTAAAAGCAAAGATACACTAGTTCAGAATTTCTTATTTCAATATTATAAGTTTGAAGCTGAATTGTATTTTTCAGGTGCGTGAAACACAATAGAAGCATTTTAGCTCATTCACATGATATTTGTATTCACAACATTAGTATACGAGGACCAGCTGGAAATGAATAAAACCTAAATATCTTGGTTTCTCTATTCACGTGCAATATGATGTTGAGTTTGACCTTTGGAGGATGACTCACTCTGTATGATGACTCAAAGAACGAGTCCATTGCTGTCTCAGCCAATTTCTTTGCTTTCTGTGTGTCTCAAAGACTCATAGTTAGTATTTGTATTTAAGATGAAGATGCTATTTTCATAGAATCAAAGAACAGAATCATTACGGTTGGAAAGACCTTTAAGATTGAGTCCAACTATAAACCTAATGCTACCAGATCCACCACTAAACCCTGTCCTGTGGCACCACAGCTACACATCTTTTAAATATCTCCAGGGATGGTGACTCAACCACTCCCCTGGGCAGCCTGTTCCAATGTTTGATGACTTCTTCAGTGAAGACATTCTTCCTAATATCCATCCTTAACCTCCCCTGGTGCAACTTGAAGTTGTTTCCTTTTTTCCTGTTACTTGGGAGAAGAAACGAACCCCCACCTTGCTACAAACCCTTTTCCAGTAGTTGTAAAGGGTGATAAAGTCTCCCCTCAGCCTCCTCTTCTCCAGACTAAACAACCACAATTCACTCAGCTGCTCCTCATAAGACTCATGCTCCTGGTCCCTCACCAACCAGCCTTGTTGCCCTGGCTTATATTCGGCTGGCTCACAGCTACTGGTACGTACAATGAATTCCCTCTTCTTGTTAATGTCTACCTTGTACTTCACTGATACAGATAAATACAAGGGATCTTGACCTGCTATGAGTGGTTTAGAAACAATTTAACCATGAATGAGGTTTACTAAAGTCTGAATCTGCCCAAAACTTCTAATTTTTTAAGTGCTACCCCGAGAGCCATAGGAACACACAGGTGATGCTATCCAGCTTGAAAATATTGAATAAATGTGTCTGTGTGTATGTGCATGTTTGTACGTAAATAAATCTGTGTTTCTACTCTCTAATTAGACATTCATTCCATTTAAAAATATCTATAATTGGAAAATATAACTCCTTAGACAGGATATAGGTAATTATAGGTAAACTATACTCGCACGCTAGCAACTCCTGTCAGACTTCTGTAACTAAGCAAATAAGGATTAGATATCATATATGGTTTTGCCAGATTCACTTTTGACCAGGATCATACATACAAAGAAAATCCTGACTTCTTTCTTAGCTTCAACAAAGCTCCTGCTTACAGAATCGGAAAGAAACTTCCCCAGTTTATGATGTAGAACAGGGTTTCCCTGGGATATTTGTGCTCTGAATGCATAACTCTAGTCTGTGTATTTTCCTTTCTTTATGAATTAGCAATGGACTTTGCTGGGGGTTTTCTGTCGTAGTGTAACATCCAGCATTTTTTCTCTCACTTTTTTCTCTTTTTTTTCCTCTTTCTTATGGAGAGCGGGGTCCCTACAGGATAAAATCCTCAACAGCTAATCTGAATAATTGAGAAAAGACAGAAAAAAAAAATATTTCCCACAGAACCCGCGAGAATGAAGGATTTATTTTTTTTTTAACTGTCCATGTGTTTCACACAATCTTCTGTTTAGTTTTGCTTTAGTTAGTGGTAATTCATTACAAATATATGTGATGAAAAGAGAAATTACTTTGAATAGAAGAGGCCTCTCAGAGTCACTCCTGCTTCTCACTGCATTTGTTTGTGTTTATGTAAGCAAAAAAATGGCATGCATTATCTTTTTATGAGCCTTGCGATTTATTCTGTTTTGTTGTCAGACCTTTGGGAATGCATTCTATAAACTTTATTGAGACAAGATATCTAGAGGCGTTTGCATATTTGTGAGCTCAGCACAATATTACTTTTTAATGCACTTTTGACTTTGCATGGAGAAAATGGAGTAAGAAAATATAAAACAGCAGTATTTCAGGTGGCATTGGTTTTATTACCTGCTTTTTGTTTCCCTAGGTTGCAAACAAATAAAGACTCAATCATTTAAATGTAATAAACACTGAGATGTAGTAGTTTAACTCCTGACTATTTCTGTGGCTAGAAGTTCAAATTACTAACCAAAGTCTCCATTCAAAAAACTATTAAGGATGCTGCTAGCTCAAGCACGTATTGAACTATGAAGTTAAACTGGCATGTTACCTGAATGGGGCTTCATAACACGCATCTATTTTCAGTAAAAGAAAAAAAAACTGCACATTTTTTGTTGTGATTTTAATTATGTTCTACCTGAAATTTACTGAAATTGCCTTGAGCTCTTATGCAATAGTGTGCTCAGTTGTGCACAGCGATTGATATACAGAAGCAAATCCAGCGGTAGGCTATGCAGATGGTGCAGGGCTGGAGCACGTGTGGTGTACAAGCAGATGCTGAAATAGTTGCTTTCAGACAGCCTTAAAATGAGAAAGGCTCCCCTTCATGGGAGATCTTACTGTGGTCTTCAGCTACCTAATGGGAAGGTGTAGAGAAGGTGTACCTACGACTTTCTCAGAAGCTTGCAGAAGGATAAGAGGAAGATGAAACAAGGGAAAATTTCATTAGATATAAGGCAAAATATTCCCACTGGGAGACTTGAAAAACACTGGAAAAGGTGCCCAAAGAAAACGTAGGTTCTCAGCTTCTGGCAATAAGGTCTTTCGCAATCTGATCTAGTTTACCCTGATCTGATCAGGAGGTTGGACTAAACGACCTTCAAAGGTCCCTTGTAATGTGAATTATTCAAAGAGTCTGTGACTACATATCCATTGATTTTCAGTAGCATATAATCTGCCCCTGTGATTTTGAAAGTTTCATTCTTAAATACAGGCTACAAATTTCACAAAATTGAGATAAATTCATTTATTGATTACAGCAAAGATGAGGTAATCTATCATGTCCCTTTAATTGATGGAATAGTAGAAAACGTTTTTTAAAATGGATCCTAAATTATCTATACTCATTTTATTTTAGATACTCTATTTACATGAGTGGTTTGTCACTGTCAGAATAACAGGCCTGGACTGTCAAGTTTAGATGCTAAGAATAATTAAACATACATTTGTTTTATTTCTATTCTTTGTTAATCTGTCTGTAGACAGATCTCAGAACCCTCCAAGGATGTCAAACAAGGATGGCTTAAACAAGGGAGAATTTGCCCTTTCTGGCTTCTTTCAAAGGGCAACATTGGGAAATGACAGTGGTGTCTAAGTCCCACTGGCTTCCATCTTTGTCTTTCCCTTCACCTTATTTCTCTGTTGTGTTTTGTCCATTTTTTTACCTGAGTTTGCCCTTTGTAAGTTAGGACTTAAAAAAAAATAAACCAGGTTAGAGATCATTTACTGAAAACATCCTTTTATCATACAGAAACACTCACGACAGAATCCTGAGAATAAAAAACTACAGATATCATTCCCACTCCTTCTGGAAAGATTTCTGACTTGCTACATTTTTATTCCCTGATGAATCACTTGATGTTGAAATAACATCTTCTTTAACAACTTGGGTAAGTGTCACAAAGCATCCTCCCTTCCCCATGGTGTAGAGGTTCTCCTGAATAATTTCTAAAGAAGTAAAGGTTTTTTTCTTTGTTTTCTCTTCTATAAGAGCATAATGATTTTCCTGCCCTCTCCCTAGCATAAAAGGGGTATATTTGGCTGCTTGACACCCTTCTCGCTCCTCAATTTGCCACAAAAGGTTGACTTAACATATGAGCATTCCTGTAGTTGTGGTGTCAGACCGTTTTGTGACACGAGCCATGAACCTGTTGTAAACTTGTTTCATTATGCACACTGAGGAACTTTCAATAAATACATAAAAAAGTAAAGGAGCAGTTTCTCCATTTACAACCTAATTCAGCAGTGCACTAAAATGCATACATCATCATTATTCAAGAAAACATGCAAAGAACGTGCTGATGGATGTGCTTAGGTGTTATGTTGAATTAGGGACTTAATTATGAAAGACAAGCAGTAGAGCTGAACATCTCATATTTGGAGAGTCATGTCCCCATGGACCTCAAATGTTAATGACAGGCATATATAGATATCGTAGGGGAAAAAAATAAATCAAAAGCCAAAAGAAAAAAGTAGATTTTGAAGAAACTGCAATATATGTTGTAACTTTGCAAATTATTATAATCCTTAGCAGGGTTCAGACTTTGCTATGAATATTAAAATCCCTGGATTTTTTTTTAAAGTAGAAACACATATGAGGGAAGCAATAACATGCTGGAATTTGTTGCCAGAGGAGATTGTGGAGACACAGAGTATCAGGAGGTTCCAAAAGGATTAGAGAAATTAGGCAGACAAATTAGACAAGACAAATTAGATATTAAATGAACAAAGTCAATACTACCCTATTGAGTGACTGACAAAACAAATAAAAAAGCCTCATTCTAGAGGGACTTTTATGAACTGTAAGGTTGAGTGAACAGAAACTTTACAGAGTTTGCCAAAGATAAAAGTCCTGCACATGAGCAGAATGAAGCCATTTGTTGGTACAGTTACTAACCACCAGGCTCAACAGAAGTTCAGCTGAAAATGACCTGGGCATAGTGGGTGGACGCTGAGCTTTGCAGGAGTCAGGGCCACTCTTACGATGAATAAGACATGCTCCATATTTATATACAGTAGGAGCAGCATGGCCAGAAGATGGAGAGTAGGTACCTCCATACATGGCACAAGAGCGTTGCATCAGTACAAAACAGGATGGAGCTTTATCTACTATTTACATGATACAAAGAATGCTATTCCACAGGGAAATCAGCATTACAATGGAGATTGTAACGCTAGCCCAGTGCTGCCAGTGTGCAAGTGTAATGCTGTCAGTGTGATTGATTTGGGAGTATAAATGCATTAACAACTGATAGGATTATTGACCTCATGTCACAGAAATTAAACAATTTCAGTTTTGCAATTCTGCTCTAATCGTCATAATTAAGAACTCTTTCCCTCCTTCCTTGACTTTCACGTGGAGTTGATGTATGTACAGATAAGAAAAGCATATATAAGTGCATCATAAGTCTGAATGGGTACCAGTAAGAGTGTAGCAAGCTGGAAAACATTTTTTGAGAGTATTTCATGTTCTGTAGGTAGTTCACAAGTACATATATAGTTTTATATATATATATATA
>VZRU01021338.1:207968-238897 GCA_013398155.1 Pedionomus torquatus | reverse complement strand
TATTATATGTTCTATATATAGTTCACATGTATATATAGATTTATATATATATATATATATATATATACATATTTGTATAAGAAAGCAAGTGTAAGAAGTTCCCTGCATACTTTGTCTGTGGTATATCTCCACCCTCAGCCAATCTTTACTACCCTCCACTGCTGCACTGACAAAAATATTTGTGGATCTTACAAGGAAATATGGGGCACAGAAAGGAAAACCAGAATTAAACAGAATATTTGTATTTCTTTTCAATTTCACTCATTTCAGTTTCACTTGCTAGAACTGTTTTAGAAGGTTTACAAATATAATTAAAAATAAAGAAGTTAATATGGAAATATTATTTCCCTGAAAGAAATTAGCTAAGGAAAGGACAAATTTGGCCATTTGAAAGAAACGTACAAGGGAAGAGAGAACACGATGAAAAGAAGCTACTTTTCATGTAATATTTCCTGTTACATGGAAATGATACCATCAACCAAGAGTAGTCCAAAAATTAGCATCTCATTTGAGGTCTCCTTCAACATCCATCAGGAGATGAGTCTCATTTTATGATTACTGTCACCTACTGGCTTTTTCCAGTGCCAAAAAGACTTTTGAAGCCAGAAGTAGTCAGTTCAGATGTAGAGGAGTATCACTGAAGAAATCTAGACACCTGCTATATGGACATAAAAGCCTGTGCAATTTTGAATAACTAGATTATTTCTCATGATTTCAGAACGTAGAAGTTCCTATACTTGAATCAATGGGATGCCTATGAGAAAATAAATGAGAAAGGTGGATTTCCTTGTTTGATTCTCCCTCCATCTCTTATTTTAATGGTCTTGTTCATGTGGATCAATTAACACATAACCTGGTAGGTGAAGCCAATTCTGCAACGCAGTTTACCAAATCTCAAAGATGATGAATGGGGGATGATTTATTAAGTCACCCAGTCTTAATACTCTAGGGCTCCAGTAACTCCAGTTACTCCAGGGCTAGATCCAGTGATGTTTCTGTGTACTTAATGGATTAATACAGTTCAGTGAAGTTTATTCACGAAAGAGACAGCGAGCTCAGCGTTTCTTCTAAGTAAAGTGTGTGAAAAACCTCACATAACAGAATTCAGATTTTATTTGGCAGGAAGGGGACCCAAGAGGACTAATTCACTAACCTTTGCAGCATACATGTGACAGAAATGAGATACTTAATATAACTCACACTTTATGCTGGAAGATGGCAACATTTTTAACAATGCAAAAAGGGCCAATTTTAATCACAACTGCATATCCCAGACCAGTACATATGATAAAATGAATATTGATTTTGAAACTTTTAGAAATGTACACTTCATTTTTGGAGCAGCAAAGGTGGAAACAACAAACAAACCCCAAAATTAAAAAGATTTTTCTGAGGGTTTGTGATAAAACTTTATAGCTTGCTGTGTTTTGCTTAGTTTGGTGTAAAAGTTGTCAAACAAAAAGCAAAAATCACAGACCTGAATGTGTATTTTCAAATTGGAGAATGAAACTGATGACTAAAAAGACCTTTGTAAAATGTTTACATTTAAAGGCATTGTCTAAGACTAGATGAAATGGAAAAACTAAAATAAAAATAAAAATCTGCCTCAGTTTTTGGAATTATTTTTAAAAGACATAAACATTTCATGGGCTGAAAAAAAACTGTTAGAGGACAAACACTGGCTTATATAAAATGAGCTGGTGAGAAATATCAGATAAGAACAAGTGAGAAATATATTAAAAGCATCAGAAAAAAAATCCCCTTTTTATCTCATTTCTTTGCTTCTAGTAATTATGAAAGAATGAATTTTCCTTCAGATTTGTCAACTAAAGGGATTTCAATAAGTTATGAATTTGTGTTATTTCAGGTGTGTGGTGTGAATAAATCTAAAGGTTAGGCTTAGGATACCTGCAAGTACTGGTTTGTATTTCTAATTCTGGTTTTCATTCTTCCGTAATCATGAAACAACCAAAATAACGATAAGGACTTATTCCATAACTAGTAATTTTTTAAATGTTGTATTGCTTTACAAAGTATTTTGAGGTCATAAAGGGATGGATTAAAAATAAAATTTGGGATTATTTCTCCTTTTCTAATCTTCCTGAATTCTCAAATTAAAACCTAGTGGTTATTTGGAAAGATAATATGGCTGATCATCAACCCTTCTTGTTCATCAAGCAGGAGCAGTATTTTTATTGTTTCTAGAGTCTTACTATACATGCTCATATACAATGAAAGGAAAATTATTTTTTTCATGCTCTGTGACATCTAGCACTTTTTGTACAACAGCCATATCATCTAATTTAGCGTGCAAAGAACAGTATGACCAAATCGCAGAACAGAGCAGATCTTCGGAAGGTATAACTCATATTTATCTTGAGAAGGAGACAATGGACACCAATGTAAGGTCATTTTCTGCAGAAAAGAAGACTTTTTTGTATGTTAGAAGTGTTATTTATTCCAAGTTATGTATTTGCTTATACTATATTTATTCCTGTTGATTATAATATTATTAACAACTCAGTATATGCTCTGCACTGTTATAGGTCAAGAATACTTTACACAATACAGAACTTAAGTCAGGCAAATAGGAAATAAACAAGTTTTCAAAAGTATGAAAATTACAAAATCATTCTGGAAATCCAGAGATTGAAAACATCCAAGGACATCACAGCTGCTGAGTTTAATCCAACTGTTTTTTTCAGTCTTCCCAGTAAGAAGACTTTTTGTCACCCAAATTTATCCCCCTAAGAACAGAAAAGGTCATAGGGAAGGGGAGTTAGAAGTGAGTTCTTGTGCATTTTGCAAGAATGAATGAACATGGGATCTCATGAGAGTTCAGGAGGTTGCCCCAAAGACATTGCTTTGTCATCTTTCTCAGCGTTGACTCAAAGACATTAATTTGCCATCTTTCTCAGGCTAGACCTTAGTTCAGAACATAGCCAAAAGGCTTTCCTGGGGAATGTTATAGAATCATAGAATGCTTAGAGTTGGAAGGGAACTTAAAGATCATCCAGTCCCAAACGCCCTGCCTTGGGCAGGGAGCAGACCAGGTTTCTCAAAGCCCCATCCAGCCTGGCCTTCAACACCTCCAGGTATGGGGCAGCTACAACTTCTCTGGGTAACCTGTTCCAGGGCTTCACCACCCTCACAGCAAAGAATTTCTTCCTGATATCCAACCTAAATCTCCCCTCTTCTAGTTTCAAACCATAACCCCTTTTCCTATCACTCCACTTCCTGACAGTGTCTTGGGACATCTGAGCTAGGACAAGACAGGTTGCCTTACTCCTTTTACTTACTTTGTCTTATGTCTTTTTATTCTATATTATTATTCTGCCCTCTATCTCCATTATGTTTGAAAGGACTCTGAGCAAGTAAGGGGATCAACAAGAAGAAAGAGAGCAGTCTTTATTTTCTCACACCTGTGTACAGGAAATGAAACCCCAGGAGCAGTCCTGCATCCATCCTTCAGGCCATCTGGCTTGGTTGCACTTAATTCCATGCAAAAGGCATGGACAGTCCATTGTATTTGTAAGTGATTTTTAGGGCAGTGTGACTAAAAGCAAAGATTAAAGAAGACATCACAGCATGCTTTGGGAGGAGTGATCACCAAACTGTGTGCATTTTTTGTTTTACGAGGCAATACATCTGGGCCATCTCAGCCAATTCAAGGGGTATTGCCTACAGTTTGGAATGCTAAATAATGGGAAAACCAAATAACATCTTTGGTTTCAAACACCTATTTATAGTATAGCATGGAATAATATTTTTTGTTTGTTATGTTGACATCTATTTGACATATGGAGATTTGTTATGCATATATACATTTGTTATTCATCACTGCAAAAGATAGTTGTATGAACATGAATAAAAGAAATATACAAACCAATTTTCTCTTAAAATAGTTCCATCTAGAAGGGATTTTACATCTCCAATACATCTTTTTGGTGTTTTGGTTTTGGTTTTTTTTTTTTTTTTTTTCATTAATAATTCCATGTAGGACTAGTAAAGCTACAGCTTTAAATGATTTTTTTTTCCATACTGAAAGAAATATAATGGAGGAAATAATGTAGGAAACAATTTTTGTTTCGATCATGGAGTTACATTCAGAAAATACAAAAAGTTTTATGGTTATAAGTATTAGTATTTCTTGTTTGGGCATTAAGTATTCTTATCCTGTCAATCTTACAGAAATGAAAGAGGTGTGGAATGGGTGTTGGAAATTAAAGTTATTTCATATAATTATTAAATGTGCCATTCCGTTCTGGAAAGGGTGTAGCATTAAATGGGCTTTGTTTGATATTAATCAAACTTTCCTACCTGAAATACCTTCAAATTTAATGACTCTGGCCTCAGTCAAGATCAGCTGTCATTCAAATTCAGTCTATGGGTGGATATGTCTTTTTTTTTTTAAACCTTTATGATTACTGTACACAGAGCCAGAGAAAGTTTTACAGAAGTAAAATGTAACTATATGAGATGAAAGATAGAATAAAACTGTTGGAGAGAATAAGGCTGTGTCATTCAATACCTCATATGGTCTCTGTCCTAGAAGTGTTTTCTGCATTTGAAGTAAGAATGATTTACTAAGAGTTACTTTTGTCATTTGCTAAAGCAAGATTGTGCTCTTACTTTGCATGTCATGTTGCTGAGGCTCAGCAAAGGGAGAAAACATAAAAGGAACACAAGTCTCAATGGCAGAATGACTTCTGTGTTGCTTTAATATCATGTTGCAGAAAAGTCTACATTGCAAAAAGATCAGTGTCCTTTACAAAAAGCGGGCATCTAAAACTGTAAGAAATTGATATAAAACATAAGATTTTCATTGAAGTTAAGTTTTAATAGGAGGAAAATGCTAAGTGATGCAAGTAAAGCTAATTTTGCTGATTTATATCCTCTGAGAATCACAGAGAAACAAATTGAGGCAATGGTTTAGGTATACATATTACAGGGAATTTTTCCTTCTTTCTCGGATTTTTCCCATCCCAGTGAAACTGAGCCAGAATGTGCCAATATTCTTCACTTCCCCTGGCTGAAAGTAAAAGTAAGGGGCAAGATCAAAGGAAAACAATATAGAGTTGAGTTGCCTTTTCCTGCAGGAAAGTCATTTTCTACCTACCGATCTAAATTCAATCTGATATTTGTGTGATGGGCATGTAAGAATGAGTCATCTCTTGCCCGTAGAAATGGAGGACCTGTAAGTGAAGCAAATCTTCAGCCAAAAGAGCAATTTGGGCTTTGTCCTTCAATTTCAGAGGTAAAGCTGACGGATCATGTGCGATTTCCTTGTGGTTGTCCTCCATATATGAGTTCATATCCTTTTACCCAGCTCTGTGAACTCTGAAATTATTTTCATGCATCAAATCGTTGTCATTGGTCAGGAAGTTGCTCAAGGAACAATTGGGGCCATAACATCTCTGTTAGTGCCCCTCCCTACAGCATGTTCCTGCTCAGAATTGCTGAAGTGACCAGTCCCCCTTCTAACATATTCACAGCACAGCTTAAATTTTTGTATTAAAGTGCCATTTATAAAGTTAATTAAAGTTATAACTCTAGCACAGGAAATTGAAGATGATAATAAAAGAGCTGGCTGGAAAAATTCCATGCAAACAGTTTTCTCTCATTCATTGCTGTTCACAGAAAACTGGTTCAGACTTTTTTTTATGTGAAATGATATCTTGGCAAAAATCGTATTCTGTGTTATTGTGCAGAAAATAAAACACTGAAAATGTTGTAACATCACTTTTTGATTTCTTGGAACAAAAACTTTCATAATTCTGAAAATTTTTTGTTTTAAAATGAATATTGCACAACAAATGAAGAAATATTAAAAGGATAAAAGATCTAAATGAAACTATTAAATCAATCTAATAAAACTATAGAGGGAATTTTACTCTAATCTCAGCTGAAGGTATCTTGATATCCTAACATTTTTCTAGTGAAAAGAAACCCATTCTTTGGTCATGTCTACTTGTCTCTCACCAAGTTTTTAAAATATAATTCCCCTTTTTAACTTAACTTTATGAATATATAGGAAATCCAGTATATCCCGATTATATTAGACCTGTTGGTAAGATTCTCTGTCATGGAATGTCCCTGCCCTACTGAATTTCCTTCGTAGTCTCCACAATTTTCCAGTCATCTTCTCTCTGGCTCCCCTTCTCTTTCTGTCCCTGCTCTTCTGCCTTGTTTCCTGGTTGTCTTTCTATTGCCATCATTCTTTGGGGTTTCATTTTGTGAATGTTTTTCCCAAGTAAGTGTAGAATTAATGCAGTTGTTTCCAAATCATTTTTCCATACATATGTCATGTAATCTCCCATATTTTCCATTAATCCTTTGCTTGCTCTTCTGTTTAGCAATTTAGAGCACGACTGTAAATCATTCTGTCTTCCCAGTGCCCAGGACAGTAGAGGTATATGTATTTCTGGCTGATCGAGAAGTTACTGTTGCAAACATTATAATAAATAATAGCAACACTGTGCACCATTTTATCATTGCCTAGAGAAAGTTAGTTAATAGTAATTTTATGTGGCAAAGTTTCAATATATATGAAAAATCCTTTTTTCCTTTTAGAATTATAATTCCCATTCTGAAAATAAAGATAACTGGGTTGGGTTTTTTTGTTTGTTTGTTTGTTTTGTTTTTGTTTTTGTTTTGGTTTTGGTTTTGGTTTCGTTCTTGGTTTTGTTTTTGGTTTCATTTTTTTTTTTGTTTGTTTGTTTGTTTTTTTTTTTTTTTTTTGTTTTTGTTTTTGTTTTTTTTTGTGTAAGGGATCTGGAAAGATATCGTTAATGGTAAATAGTAGACCAACTGCAAAAGAATAGATGCTCTGATGCACTCACAGCTTAAATTTGCATCTTTGTATTTATTTTTTTTTTCTCATTGCATTGATTATTTATGTCCCTCCATTTTTCCATCCTAATATTCCTCTAAATTCTGAAGCAATTTTTCAGACTGACTATCCCAGGAGATGCGTTGTCATAATGGGATTTGGGATTCGCAACCTTTCCCCTCGGTTCCACCAGTTCAATGCAGTTAAGGTCAATAATGACAGAATGTGGTCATTGTTTCCTAATGGCTTTGGACTAAATGAAATGAGCAGGTGGTCCCAAGGCAGTACCGATCAGTTGAGTGGGTGCATAAATACAGTGAACATCACTGCTGTCAGTCTCAGGAGACAAAAGTCTGAATGGACTAACATGAAAAATTACTTATTCTTTCACTTGCTTCAGAAAGCCCTCCAGGTGTGGAACAAGTTATGGAGAAGAAGGAGAGACATGCCTCTTCTCCACCTGTGCTGGTGGAAAACTGTTTTTAGTCCTCAAGATGTGACAACTTAAACATTTTAGAAGTAAAAGAGATCAGAAAGAAAATAAGAAGTAAAATAAGATAAACCAATCATAACTAATGTTGCTTCATTTTACATTTCAAAAAAGCCATATCTTTGTAGACTGCATAATTGCATGTTTTTACATGGAAATTTGAGACAAGTCCTAGCCAAAAAGTTCAGCCGATGGACAGAAGTTCCGTAAACCTAGCAAGTGTTTGGATCTCTGATTATGGGTTGAATGTATTCCTAGCTTAAATGAAATATTCTTTAAAAAAACCACAAGAACTTTAGGATGACACCTTAAGCATCCTGTGATTCTGTGATCTTGACTTCTGGCAATCAGAACATGGTATAAATACTTTTCTGTATTATTCTGTATATATTTCTGAGACTTTCTCAAATCATCATCTCAAGAGCAAGGCAAAACAACAATATAGGAGAAAAAACACTTATTTCTTTTGGACGGCAGTCCTGCTTTTCATTCTCCTTTGAGTATGGTTCAATTTACATGTAAAGGATATGCACATGGACTGGGGACATAAATATTTCCATCAGTCATAATGGTGTCACTAAGTTAAGGTACTGGAATATCAGTCTGAGGGTTACAACTGTTATGGAGGTACCATCACAAGGCAAATATTTGTCTTATTTGCCTTAGTTTGGATAACTTAGTTGGTCTTACTCAAAGAAAATTGATGGGGTGATAAAACACAAAATGTCTAGTCTGATCTGTCCTTTGCAATATACATGTCTTTCTTAACAAAGGAAGTGCAATAGGTCTGGTTGAGGCTTCAGTGATATACCTCATCAACTCTCATATGTGTAATTAATGTAGAAATTGGAAAAAATTAGGATTGATGATAAAAATGTAAAGGTAAGCAAAGGGCTTGATAAACAGAATGAGGTACAGAAAATGAGGAAGAGTCTCAAGAACTGATCTGGATAAGTATTGTGAAAGTTTTGTTAATGGTCTTGGCATCAGAGGTTAAATGTGAGTTCATAGAACTTACTGATGATTCAAAGCTGGACAGCCATTCAGGAACTAAATCTAAGCGTCATGGAAGAATTAACAGATGAAAGCAGGAAATTAATAGAAATGAAAAAGAAACTGAAGAGGTCAAGTAGTCAGGGATAAGTAATCAAAATTTCTCAAATGAGCTATAAGCTTTTTGCTCAGAGATGGGAAGACCTTAGGCCATCACAGGATGTCTGAAAGACATCACTATAAGGTCATCAAGAAAAAAGAAAATGTGAAACAAAAGTCCATTAAGCAATATATTTTCAGTAGAAATCAGAAAATAAATTCAGGGAAAGTAGAATTGTTTAAGAGAAAGAACAGATTGTTTTGCCACAGGAGGCTAAAAATTTTTGTCTTATTTCATCAAGCTAAGTAAAGCCTGAGTAGGGAATATGATTGCTATTTTTAAGGGCATCATAAGCAAAAATAATTATCTCAGCTGAAGAGTGATGCTGGCTAAAGAATAAAAGTATACATTTCCCATAAATTTGAGTGAGTTTAAGTGCTTGGGGTCTTTTCATTTTGTTTTTCCTTAAATTTAATCTACTTGTGTTTCTATGCCTATTTGGTAATACAGAAAAGTCACTACTAACTGCAAGTTTTAAGACAAACACTGCAGCAGGTATAAATCCTGTCCCTATTTCTGCCTCTCAACTGCATATTCATCATGTTTTAAGACTCTCTTTATTTCCCACTACCTAGATGCCACTTAATTAAAACACCTAATTTAAAGAGACTCCTAGTTTAGTAATATCTTCTGCATATGAATCCTGAATCTTAAATTTGAAAAAAAAAATAAGAAGAAGCTCAGAAACATTTGGGATACCATAATTTCACAAGGGACTCACCACTTAAAAGATTCTATTTTCAACTGCAAAATATTGGATGTATTAAAAATCTTACATTTAAGAAACATTGGGCATGTTATACTGTGATACTCTTTTCCTGGGATACTTTTCAAAATTTGTATCTTCTTTTAAAATTTCTTCAAATATGATTCTTATGAGTTTGTTATCCTTTATATATTTAAAAGAAAGAGAAAAGATATAGAGATTTCCCTGAAAGTTAATCCATTCCTTGCCCTCTTAATCTTTCCAAAAGCAGGGGAAGACATGTATTTATTTTTTTTGCTCAGTGAAAAATTAGGAGTAACTCCCCAAAAACCTTATCAGGACATTTATTTTATTTTATTTTTTAATTAATTTTCAGACTTATTTTGAAATGTGAATTAAATAGTTGTGGATAATGTAATTACCCTAGCTGATTTCCAAATGGTTCAGTTGCAGGTTGAACTCTCATGGGAGACAACATTTGCTCTCAGTGATGACTGCAATAAATATTTTCACATTTTGATTGAATAACAATGATTTCTGTATATATTGGGGACAGCTGAAAGAAGGCAATAATTGGTATAGCATTATTGCCTTGTCGTTTATACCCTTGATCTTAAGGAATAAATGTCCCATAAAATGTGATTGAATGAAGAATCATTAATGGAAGTTATGAGAGCTAATCAGACTGTCAGTCTGCATTTTTTGTTGTCCAGAAAATGGAAAACAAGCAAGACACTTACTAGAACAAGTGAGACATGCTTTTTACTGTGATAAAGATGCAATCCAATACAAATCTACTGAATGTCATCTTCTCTTGGAGTCAGAATGACATCTCTATTCTCCACACTTTTAATCCTGAGGCACCTCACAGCAGCAACTGTCAAACAAGTGCTAATTCAAAAAAAGCCCTGGAGGTGAAAACGTTTGACAGCCTCTCTCAGTTATCCAAATGAAAAATCAGGTTATTTTCTTTCACCATCCTTTTTGTCCACTTCTGTACACACTTCCTTCAATCTGACTTTCATTTTCTTTGTCATTGGCCTCCCAAAACTTCTATAATCCTAAGACATCTCTTCCACTGCTGTTAATGATTCAAATATAATTATCTGAGGTGTAACACCAAGAAAAAGTGTGAATTGCCTTGTACAAAGGTGAAGGTACCTTGTTTATGAGCTAAACTGACAAGAAGAAAACAACATGAATTTTATTTTTGTTTTGCAGGAGGTCTCCCTGCTTTCAGAATGTGTTAATTTACATAAGTGACAGTACAGTAAAAAGTTAAAAATTAAGTAGAAAGAGTTATTAGCGCCAAAGAAACTTGGAAATAATCTCGAAGAGCTTTGGCTCATCTTGGGTTCTAATTCATTCTGTATTTTCTCCCTATTTACTGTTTCAAAGATGTGAAATCTGGACCAGTCTTTTAAATGTAATGCATTTACGAACATCATTAATTTTAGAGTATGTAGAATATACAGAAATTAAATATGTAAAATAATTGCTCAATCGTTCACAGTATTTAAGGTCATTAGATGACAAAATCACTCCTTTGCTAAACTTCAAGTCACTGAGTCCCACTCACAGCCCCAGAGACTCTCATTATGGAGAAGTATGTCAATGACAGACAACATGGGATGGCATGGAGAACCCCAAGCATGTTTTAACTGAATAAGCATGGCTGGGACACGTGGTGGACCTCAATGCAGACATACTAAGGTGGGTCCTAAAACCAGTGTACATGCAATGAACTGAAGGCAAACCCAAAGTGAAAAGTCAAAATATTTGGTGTATGGCTACAGTCCTATTTCTAGACATGGCTCAGGCATCCCACCAGCGTGGCACATGTGTAATCTGGAGATCCTGTTGTCCTGGACTAGGTGTGAGTAGATCAAGAGAATCACCTAAGCTTAGAGCCCTGATCATAGATTGGAAGGGACTTAAAGATCATTGAGTTGGAGCCCCCTGGCCATGGACTTCGACACCTCCCACTAGACTCGGTTTCTCAAAGCCCTACCCCCCGGCCTTGATCACTTCCAGGGATGGGGCATGGGTGCCATGTCATATCCCAAGGTTCTACAACCTAAAAACTCAATTATTTTACAAGTAAATCATTTAATTTATCAGTAAAAATAATTGCTTTCAGAAGCCAGAAAACAACGTAAGACCAGGAAAGTACATGAATTCTAGTATTTCTCTTGTATTTTAACCAACAATCAATAGTCAATGGGCCAATTTTTGTATTTGTGCATATTCCCTAAAGCCTTATGGGAGAACCTCAGGTCTAAAAATCTCCTTGTTGAGAATGATAAGAAAGAAGCAAACTGCACTTTTTTTTTTTTTTTTTTCACAAATCCCTGCCAATTTCTTGTTCTTCTGTGAATATTTTGTACTCATAGCCTCATTAGATGGATTACAGAAGAATTAATTTAAAATTATGAACCAACTACATCACTATTTTAAGAAGATCACTTAAGAAACTTACATCCAAAGATCACTGACATCAACGGGAGTGAGATTTTCCATTAAACTTGGTGAGCTCTGGATCATGTTCCATGTGTACAAGTGGCTTCCATGTTATTTTTTAAATTGTTGAAGCTTGTTTGTAAGGTTGACATTAAGCTGTGAAGAGCAGGACTAAATTCACCATCTTAGAGCCAGTAGGTTATCTCCAAACGATGTCATGGCTCTGATTCATTCATGAAACAAGGTTCACACAATCTGTTATGTATTACAGTTTGCCTGGCTAGATTTTCTTATTTGTATCATGGCCAAGACATTTCAGTGTTCCCGTTCCTTTGAGACCCTCTGGTTAAGATGTGAGTGATTTCCAATGCAGAAAATTATTACTGCAATTAATTAATTGCCATCCAACTCTCTGTTAATAAACCCACCATTGAAATTCTAAGTTTTGCTCTGAGGGCTTTCACGTAAACTTTATTTTCAAAAAGATTTTTAAATTGTGCATGAACAAAATAAAAGGACAGGGTTGATTTTTTTCTTCTTGCACATTGCTCCTCTGAACTTACCATAGAAAATAAATAAGGATAAGAAAAGCAGCATAAGGGTTTTCTGTAGCCGTCTCACTCCAGACAACCCTCACACAAAGGAAATGATCTATTTTATTGATCACCAGTGAAATTCTTAGTTTCATATCCTTACAGCAGTGCACGAGGGAATGTCCCCATTGGGCAGACTACTTCTCCTTCACTGACATGGTTATTTACCTTCCATTTGTTGTTTTCAAGAGAAGGATGAATTAATCTTTTCATCCTATAAAATAGGCTGCTGCGAAGATGCATCATTCTGCATAGAGGATTCTTGCCTTTGTAAATCAAACTGTTTTTTAAGAAGGTGTTCTAAAAAAATCTGCCTTCCTGTGTGTAAGGCTGTATGTACAATGCATTCATGGCATGTGTGAGTGCTGCACTAACATTTATGTGGAGTTTAACTTTCTTTTAACAGTCAGAAACATAAAGTTCTTTTATTCAGTGACTTTCTTGAATTTCGAAGGGTGGTAGAGTCCCTGAGGAGACCATTCTGACTGAGCCCCTGTGCAGAGGAGCAGTAGTATCCCCAGGTAAAAACATCTTGTACCTGCAATCTTAATCCCTTTCTCTTGATGTCAGGGTGATTAACAGTTCTGTGCAAAAGAAAATCCATAAGGATTTATAATTTGCCTGGAAAATTATGTTTTCACTTCAGATAACTAAGCACAGAATCTTGATTTTTTTCTACAATAACATGATTTAAGAACAACCAGGATAAATAGTGCTGATTTTTCCTCAATTTATTTCATAACTACCTTAGAAATGTCACATTCCTGATCCGCATGTTTTATCAGTTTTGAAATTCAAATGTTAGAATTCATAGAAGAACAAAACCCAAATATCTAATTCTACTCAGTATACAGGCCTAAGATCACCCCGGCTATCAAAGGAAGATATAATGTAACTTTTTCTGCATAATTCTGTTATTGCATTCTTGAGGCACGGAGAAGGAAAGCTGTCAAACTTCTTCTTCAGCACTGGTACCCAGACCGGGAATGGAGCCCAAATAATGTCACGGCACTTACCATTTGGTCCATAAATCCAGTACAAATTTGATTGTAGAAGTGAGGTTCACCACCAGAAGTGCAACTGCAACTTGAGGATTCACTGTACTATAGAGAGAGATGTTTTAAATTGTCTTCCTTGGAGATGTCACATGGATATATCAACAGATAATTTGGAGGTGTGATAAGAAATAGTTATTTGACTATTTAGGATTTTTTTCCCCTGGTTAGAAGTCACAAAGCCTTGCTTCATATATTACTGCTCCTTATACATTGTTCTAGATGTATTCTTCATAATTCCTGGCCTAAAAACATTTCATATTTTGGTTTGGTTAATTAAAATCTCAAATAATTGAAAAGAATTGTCGGTTTTCTAAGGATTTCTCTCAATATCAGCATCTGATCCACAGTCTTACACTGGACTTCTAGTGAATTTAGGAGCTTGCATTAGTTATTTGCCTCAGTGACATCTAACTCTTATCAGCTGAAGTAGTCTTTGAAGGATAACTTAACTGAGACAGAATTTAAGTGATGATTGGTAGTTTTGGGAAAATGACCTCAAGCATAACGAGCATAATGAAGCAGCACTAAAGATAAGGTGGAAGCTTGTCTTTCTCTTTCTTCTGGTATGACAGAGGCAGCAGGTGTGGGCTGAAGAAGTCCAGACCAGAAATGTCAGAACAACTCAGGTTATTTCACTGTAAGCATTTCCATCAACAGGGCTTACTCAGTTTATTAATACACAGGAAACTGGGCCCTGACTCATGATATTGCCTATGTTGCAATAACAGTGCAAAATGATTTATTTTGCTTAAAACCTTCTTCTCCACTCTTCTTAACTACATCTTCTAGTTACCTGCTCCTATAATTATGGGGTGTGATGTGTTTAAAATACAGATCACCCATTTTAGTGAAGTCTAATCTCAAGCTACTTTCTCAAGCACCCACCATCCTAAAGCTTATTTGCTGATCAACTGTATAAAATAATTACTGGTTTAGTAGCATGTTTTACTTTTCTTTCAGGCAATTCAGGTATTCATTGCCAGTGAAGCTGTTTGAAAGTATAGAATCCTTACGGGGTTTATTCATCACTGAAGTCTTATTTTCTGAGGTAAATTAATGATTTGCTATTCCTGGAGACTTTACTGTGCTTATCACTGTATTAACTTGCATCAAAAAAGCACGCTAAGCCATTTTTCAAACCTTAACAAAAATAGCCTAGAGACATTCCAGTGAAGGAAGATCTTCATGGGGGAAAAAAAAAAAGGGAATATTTTGAATAATGGGAACATACTCAGTTAACATCAGGTATAGCTGTCAGAGGTTATTTCAAGCTTTCTGTATCAGCCCCCCTTTCTACAGCCAATATGTGAGAACATCACGAGAGATGACATTGGAAGGATCTGCATAAAGAAAAGTCATGTTTAGCTGTTAGGAGTCAGGCTTGGCTGTGAAAATTGTCTGGGTGCCAGTTCACATTGGCATGGTGTAGCTGACACTTGGGAGATTAGTCTAAGAAATCCAGCAAATGCTTGCAATGGATGAGATAGTAACATCTCAGAGAAGTATGTCTGAAAGAGGGTAAATAAGAGAAAAGCTTTTCTAGGTGGAAAGGTCTTTACTTAATAGAAACAGAACCTGGAAAAGGCAGAACTAATATTGAACAATTATCTGACCAAAAAAGGAGATATCTTTTGTATCTTTTTTCACAGAAGAGTTATGTTGTATCCTCTTTTTTATTCCATGAGATAGTAGTTGAAAGTCACACTAAAGCAGATCTCTCACCAGCTTTAACTGGTGGAGTTGTTCTTCAATGGAAACAAGCATTATGATGGGTATTAACCAGAGAGTCAAAGAACTGAAGTGAGAAGAACAGGTAATTTGAAAACCATTTCTTTAATTTAAAGATTCCCAGGGAAATAATCTGTGATCAACTGATCTTTGATTTCTTAAAGTCCCCAACTTCCTCCTTGCTCGGTCAGTCAAATAAATTTCCATTTTGTATATCAGGTTAAACGTGCAGGTTCACTTTAGCCACCACAAAATCCCTCACTTGGGGACTGAAGCACTGGGGACACAGCTGGTGTTATTTCTTCTCTGGGACAGCATGAAGATTTCTGCCATTCAGACACCAAAAAAACCCAACAAACACCCTGCTGCCAGAAGCTTCCAATCTGAGTAAAATATTGAGCAACTGAAAAAAAAAAAAAAAAAAAAAAAAAAAAAAAAAAGCAACCACAGGACATTGAGTCTTGAGGGATTTGGAAAGAAACTGAAGCTGCTTAAAGACTTCTATGATTTTTAGATAATGTTTTCCTCTCCACAGTCTTCTAACTCACCTCTTGTATTTCATCTAACAGGCCTACATATACTGGAAGCTTCTTGTAACAAAAACTCCCTTTACATGTGTGCTTGGTGGGCGGTACGGCACCTGCACAGTAATGGAAATATTAGTTCCTGGGCTACCACATACCACAGAGAGTGAAATAAGTAGTAGCTCACACAGACTGGCAGGGACATACAAATTCCAAGAGATGTGGACAGCTGCAAAGTTGTAAGATTGGCATAAAACAGAAAAAGGAGTAAATTCATACTTGGACTTCACCTATCACACTTGTGCAGATTGTGATGTGCCCACCAAGCACTAGCTGAAAAACATGGAAGAAGTCAGAGAACCATTCAAAAATAAGTAGGAAATTGCTTTCTGACACTTCTTTCTTAAGATAATTCCTTTCCTAAGAAGTTTAAATAAACATTAAAAATTGGGTGCTAAGTATTATGACATAGAATCATAAAATCATTTTGTCTGGAAGATAATACAAATAGGTTGCCCAGAGAAGTTGTGTCCCTGGAAGTGTTTAAGGCCAGGCTGGATGGGGCTTTGAGCAACCTTGTCCAGTGGGAGGTGTCCCTTCCCTTGGCATGGGGGTTGGATCTTCATGATCGTTAAGGTCCCTTCAAACTCTAAGCATTCTATGATTCATTCTATGATTCTAAGAGACACCAAGTTTGGTTGGAAGATCATCATGTCTAATCATTAACTAGTACTGCCAAGTCCACCACCAATCCATGTCCCTCGGCACCACATATACATTAAATACCTCTAGAGATGGTGACTCCATCACTTCACTGCGCAGCCTGGACATAATACAACAGACAATAGGACAAAGGTATCCTCCTACAGATGTTCTTGTAACTGTATTATAGGGATGGTGGCTAATTTGCTGCTTAGCTCTTTCCAAAAATCCAGTTAAAATGAGACTTATGTCCTATTTCACAATTTGCTTGAATTCTATCTTGGGAAGCAGAGGTGGGTCTAAGGAGTTTATTACATTTTGAAATGACAGTGTTCTGTGTAAGAAGAAATAACTAGCATGTTTAGTATGATAGCTGATTTTTACATTTTTTTAACTTTTTTTTTTTTTTCTTGGGTATTGTGGTCAGTGAACTGAGAATATCATCAAACCCACTGAAATGAAAATAAATTATTCAAATGACTGTGAACAAATACTGTAATTCAGATTTATTTTAGTACAAGATCTGGTTGGTTCATTCGATTTTTGATGATATTTACAATAAACTTACAGGTGGCTCTGGTTTCAACAATGCAGTTTGGATTTACTACAAGAATGATTGAGGGGACTAAATGTATTCTATCCCTCAAATCAAGTTAAATATATTCAGAGATTAAGACTGAAAAAATAATAATCATGTGTTCCGAGAGTCTAACTGGAGTACTGAAAAAATGAAATGGTCTAATTCATGTGTCTCTTACGGTTTATAACATTTAGTGTTTCCCTTCTAAGTTAATTAGTGATATTTGAAATAGAATACAAATAGAAATCCAACTTAAAACGCAGAGAAAGGCCCATCTGATTGCTTTACAATTCAGAGACTTATCCCCATAATCCCTTGTCTATGATTTTCACCCTTGTGGCTTGATAAATAATTTCTTTGTCATTTCATATACCTGCCCTGATTAACAAAGGATTGATTATTTCCTAAACCAGTTTTGTAATTAATACCAAAGTCTCACTCCATCCCCCTTGTTGATCCTTGCCTCTACATGTTTCTGATAAAATATAATTGTCTTAATTCTCTCTGGATTGATTAGATATAGTGTTCAAAGGGAAATATCCTTTATTATTGACCTAACATACCTTTGCTAATAAGAATCTTTTTTCACTGTACTTCAAAGATGAAAGTTTCTTAATTAACAGCAGAAGCTTTACTGAACCAAGTCTATTACAGTCACATCACCATTTCCTGGGGCATTATTATTTTCTTTATTAACAAAATCCATTGGAGATAAAGGCCTGAAAATAATATTTAGACACAATGGAAAACATACCATTCTGAACACCACTAGTACTTTTTAAAAACAAAGTTTAAGAATTGGAGGCTTTATGTAATGGAGAACATTTAAAATCTGTACTTGGAGTGGAGTTCACCACTTAACTTCCATTTGGAGGATTTAAATGGGACTCGAGTGGTGCACATGCCTCCAGATCTGCAGGGGGCAAATTTCACCCTTAATCAAGGCACTTTTTACTATGCTGTTTGAAAAGTGACATTTGCTAGCTCTGAAATTCCTCAGTTTTTTTGTTTAGTCAAAACCGTGCTATTTTTAAGTTTACATTTTGGTAGTCAAGGTCAAGGAAAATATTTACAAGGGAGAAACCTACACTGTAACCATTTCAGCCACTGTAGTTTAACAGTCAAAACATTTCATATGGTGTGTCACAATACTCTCTGTAATTCATCTATGTGGAAAGGCTGGCCAGAGACCTTTCAAATAATGTTTATTTATCCATATTGATATTTACTTGGACATTTGTGGTACCTGAAGAGTAGATAAGTGTGAAGAGAGACAAGGAGGAGAGCTGGAGAGCGACTCTTTGTCAGGAAGTGTAATGATAGTACAAGGTGTAATCATTTTAATCTAGTAGAAGGGAGATTTAAATTGGATATTAGGAAGAAATTCTTCCCTGTGAGGGTGGTGAGGCACTGGAACAGGCTGCCCAGAGAGCTTGTGGATGCCCCATCCCTGGAGGTGTTCAAAGCCAGGCTGGACGGGACTTTGAGCAACCTCATCTGGTGGGAGGTGTCCCTTCCCATGGCAGAGGGGTTGGAATGATGATCTTTAAGATCCCTTACTACTCTAACCATTCTTTGATTCTATGAAATGGACCGTCTTTAACTACTGCTCCTTTGGCATTGTCAATGCCCACTGTAAAGTAAGAAAAGACATATTAAAGAAATGGTATGATTGACATAGGAATATTGAATTTTAGGTTTTTCTCAGCAACCGTAAGGTTCAAAAATGTAGCCATTTAAGGATCAGGAAAATTTTTGATACCCTGGTCTTCAGTTTCTCACAAAGAAGACCAATTATAGTGATGAAAAATATATGTGGATTTGATAACACTGGTTCTTCCAATGAGAAAGAAAAAAAAAAAAAGGAAAACAAAAAGAAATTTAGGCATTACTAAAAAAATATGTGTAGCACAGATTCAGCCTGAAACAAACTACTGAAAAATTGAAGCCTGTGTATTAGAGACATGAAGTTCCAGACTGTAATACCTGTTTTTCAGTAAGCAATACTGGCAGCTCTACACATGCACGATAATATCAATTAGGCCTAGAAAAAATTGAAAGTATTATCATTAGCATGTTGTGACATTTATGCCACCTCAAATTTGAAGACTGACATTGACCTCTAAAACTCACGGAATTTATCCAAACTATGATCTCCTATTTCAATATGGAAAGATAGCGGAGAGAAAAGTCAACTTCTCAAGACTGTAGTAACTAAGGGTTTAGTAATTTTACTCTGATATTGTTGAAACTGCCAACAGTATTTTAAAAGTTCTCTTTCTTGGAACATAAAGAAGAGACGGATGCTTTAAAGTGGATTTTTATTAGTGTGAGAAGAGGACACACAAGTTTGCTCGAGAGGACCTAAAAGGTTCTTTATTGTTGTACAATTCTATGAAATTCTACCTTTTATACTTTTTTTTTCTTTTTTTATTTCCCTTGCATTAAAAGGCAAGAAAAGAAGAAAGCAAATAATCACTGAAAAGTGCCTTAATCTCCTATTTATTACACTTATTGTATACATTCTAGCTAGGAATGTATATTGGATATTTACAAAAAATCAAGTGAAATCTTGGAAGAATAGAATATATTTACAAAGTCAGTGAAATCAATTGGAAGAACAAAGAAATAAGAAATTTATAAAATTCCTCTGTTTTTGGAAAAGGAAAATCTTTTGAGAGTATTAGAGATAGAGATATATGCATTATTCATATGTAGTTTGGTCACAGTATTTGCCTTCTTTTATCTCTCAAATACATGTTAGCATGGAAAATCACTTTGTTTTGGTTTGTCTTCTTCTTCCAGGCTTTTGAGTTTCAACTACCTACATATGACCAGTGCATTTTAATTTAGACACCACATTCCCAAACACAAAGTGGAAAAAGTTTGGGTAGACAGCAGCTTACCAGAAAAGGAACTAAAGAAAGATTGTTAAATAAAATTATATGCTGTCACACACACATATACACACACAGAAAAAAAAAAAAATACCCAAAAGTCATAAACAGGAGTGTTATAGTTGAATGACATGAAACAACCTTCAGTTCCAGTAAACTTCCATGGAGCTACACTGGTCTGGTACATCCAGCTGTGAGTGCTGTGTTCTAAAAAAACCAAAAAACTTATGATCCAGAAAAGCAAAACATGTTAAAGAGATATAAACTTTGATCTTTAAGGAAGATCTACAAAAATCAGCATGGTTGACTCTATGTACGGAAAACCTGCATGGAGACACCCTAATGTTCTTCAAATACTTGGTAGTGGGAAGAAATCTTTCTAACGATAAGAATGATTAGGCAGTGGATTATCCAAGGATGGTAGTGGAATTCCTATCATATTGTTTTTGAAAAGAGGGATAAAACGTTATCAGATGGTAACAGGTCAGTATGACTCTACCCTGGGGCCACAAAATGATAAAATGATTATTGGAGTTCCCTTCTCCATGTATCTGAACTCTACTAATCTAGGATACTGCTTCTATGTGTTCATAGGCATCATTTTTTTCTGAAACTGTTCGTTAACAAAATCAAAACACAGGACCTGAAACTATTTCTGTTGCTGATTTATTTTTGAGAGACAACTAGGCAATAATGACTCCTTGTATGAATCTCTTCAGGCAGTGATAGAAAGGTTAGGACACCATACACAATAGGAAAACAACAATTTTCTTAGGTTTCTGAAAAGACAGAAAGGCAGAATGTATGTTTTTCTTGTCTTGAAACCATTCATCAGCCAGTGGCTGTACAGAAGATGATCTACTCTTTATTCTTCCTTCAGAAACAACTGAATACTTTGATGGTAAGTACAGGAGAGCTGCTGACTTGTTCACTGCACTTGATGATCATCTGACAGTCTCACTAGAAAAGGGAAGGTCTTCATGAAGAGAAACTACTTAGAAACAGTGAAGTCAGGATCATCAGCCTTACAGGACCTTACCTTACCTAGCTTATAATTTGGAGCTGATTAACCAACAGATAGGTGGAATTATTTCCACATTTTGTATATTCATTCTAACCTCACAGTGGCTGAGAACAATTTTCATGGAAGTTCTTTTATTTTTAGGTGGTATTTTTTCCCCCATAAGGGTCAGTATAGGCTGAACCTATCAATCCTCTGGGCACACTGGAAACTCCTTGATTGAGGCTTTTGCCTTAGGGGAGAAGTGGGGCATTGGGAGGGGGTTATATTGTGTTGTGCAGCTGAGTCTCTTTCAATTTAGTTTTACATCAGTCAACCATTACTCATTGTTCTTAATAATTTACATGTGCACCTAGAGAGATTATGATGAGCATATTTTTTTTTTAATTAATAATTAAGTGAAATAAAGAAAGAAGCAAATGAATGAGGATGTCTTACTGAAAATGATCTATTGATGATGATATATATCATAATGGGAAAATCAAATACTTTGTTCTTATATTGTTAAAACAAAATGATGCTTCCCCAGTGATGTAAAGTAATCTGAGGCTTTAGAAGCCTGAATTTAACATGTGAGATTTTTCTTTATTCACCTTTAGGTTGCATAAGAGAAAATATTTCCATTGGTGAGTCAGAAGCATCCTCTCTGTCAACAGATATAATAGAAGTCTTGTTGCAAAGATTATCACAGAGATTGTCACAAAGATTACTTACAATTGTGTTGGTCAAAGCGCTGTTGAATGTACTATGTGGAAAAGATGTGTACCAGCGAATCATGATAAATAATTCCTTTTTCAGGTAAGTATCATTCACTCGGGATTGCAAACACCTGAACATGCTTAACCTTCTGTGCCCTCAGTAGCCCTGCTGAGCTTCAGCACATATGTAACTCTTTTCAAGACCAATGAATAATTATTTTTGGTTGAAAAACTAAGACCATGACAATGATAAACCTGAAAAAAAGAAATGGAGAGAACCAAAAAAAAGGAAATAGCACAAAGCAAGGATGTTGTATGTTTTGCATCAGTTCATACATGTCATTACGATTCATTAATTTTATAAGCACATTCCTCTTCATGTAAACATAGTTTGTCTGTAGGCAGAATATATTTTAATTAGTTTTGGTGTGTGTCTGTTAATATCACCAAAGCATACTTGCTGTACGTTCAAACTATTTCATTGGAACTCTTGACTGACATTATGGTCACACTATAGTTCATCCCATTGCCCTCATTATTTATCATCTAGTTTTCACTCTTCATCATTTCACAGCTTCACCTGTAAACAAAAATTCTTACAGATTCCTCTTTGTGTTTTGCCCCTATGGCTTCTTTCATTCATCCATGTGTGACATGAGATGAGCGAGATAGAAAAAGTAATGTATGAAAATTACTATGTCCAAGAGGAGAATCAAGTATATGGATGTAAAGGTAGGTGTAAATTTTTACAGATAGATCATGGAATCAGGGAATTGTCAGAGTTGGAAGGGACCTCTAGAGACCATCTAGTCCAACTCCCCTCCTAAAGCAGGACTGCCCAGAGCATATTACTCAGGACTGCATCCAGGCAGGTCTTGAAGGTCTCCAGAGAGATCACATTTATAGATGTATTTACTGTATAGAAAAACAAGTACTTATCAAGAGAGGAGTATTCCTTAAATTAATCTTAACCTCATAAAGTAAATATTTCTATGCACATGCAATGTAAATACTGTAAAATATTACATTGCTGATAAGGGAAAGCTCCACCTCAACAGTAAGGGAAGAATTGACCTCGTCCAATATCTAGTCTGTCTTCTGGAAGCAATTATTTACAGTGCGCACAGGCAATAAGGGAAATCAAGCACTGAGCAGTATGCCATGTTACATAAGATGGGAAGATAATGTGCATCACCCCATGTATAATTTTTTTAATTATTAGTACTGCCCATTAGAACCAAACAATATATTTTCCTAATAATAGTAGACAGGAAGGAGATAGAGCAAGCATGAAAAATCTCAACATTCTCTAGATTTCTCATACAACAACATATATATTTTTATATACATGCATAAAATAACCATTTTAAAATTTATTTCAAACTATATATTTGGGGGTTATTGCTGTTCATATTTTGTACATATATTTATGATTCACACATATTAAAATAGTCAGAAGAAGCAATAAAAACCCTAGGGAATCACCCATACAGACATCATTGCCCCAGTTTGACACAGTCTATTTTACAAAAACTCTTAATATGTAGGTCAAGCATCTCCTGTTTTATCCCATCTTCAATCCCACCTGCTTTGTGTTAAGCAACATTCTGTGAAGTCAATCTACACTCACAGTTTCTTGAAAATTAAAATGTTATGCCCCATATGATATGGGTATTGACTGCATCCTTTGGAGAGGTTAATAGGGCTACTAAACTGTGACTTCTTGCAGCTGTGATTGTATTAATGAAGGAGAATGCTTTGTACTATAGTGCAACAGGAGTGCATGCATGCGTTATACCACATTTTGGCTACAAAGGACCAGAAGAGGCTTAAAAGTAATAGAGTTCCAAAATGCAGTAGTGTTTTTCACAATTGTTTTCTAAAGGATCATGTAGTACAGGATAACTGGGATGAAGAATAGCTGGAATGCTTGCACTGTTGACAGTGGACAGCAACTTGGGGTCTTGGAAAGAACATTGAAGTTGATGGCTAGGGCAGTTTTCTGTGATACGTGTGGGGTATGAGGTAGTCCTTTAAGAGAAAAAAGAATAATAGAATCATTTAGGTTGGAAAAGACCCTTTAGACCATTGAGCTCAAATGTTAACCAAACTGCCAAATCCACCACTAAACCATGTCCCTAAGTGTGACACCTACATGGCTTTTAAATAATGCCAGGGATGGTGACTCAACGACTTCCCTGGGCAGCCTGTTCCAACATTTGGTAGTAGTGTCAGTGAAGAAATTTTTCCTGGTATCCAGTCTAAACCTCCCCTGACACAACTTGAGGTCATTTCCTCCTGTCCTATCACTTGTTACTTGAGAGAAGAGACTGACCCCCACCTCTGTACACCCTTCTTTCAGGTAGTTGTAGAGAGCCTCTTCTTCTCCAGGCTGAACAACTCCAGTTCCATCAGCCACTTCTCATAAGACTTGTGTACTAGACATATGTATTTGGGGGCAGAGAGAGAATTCGACTCTACAAAGGAATGCTGGATGAAAAGTAGACCTTATGCAGGGAATAAGCACCAAGCACAATAGAAAAATACTCTTAACATTTTCAGGTCATCAAAGTTTGATGTGAAAGTTCACAGAATGTAGAGATTATCCTTCAGATGAAATGAAGAAATAATCAAATAAACATTAAGGCAGACATAAACAACTTTGACTTGTTCGTATGCCTGTGATGTCTTTGTTCTCATTGCTTTAAAAAAGAAAGAAAAAAAAAAGGAAAAAAGGGAATAGATGACAAATGTTTCTTTGTGGTGCAAATAAATGAGTTGCTGTGGGCAGCTGTGATGTGGGCTGTGCACATACATAGACTGTTATGAAATCCTTACAGGGCTTTTTGGCTCATTTCCTGTACAAAAGTTTCAAACTGTCCCCATTTTATTGGCATCTTCTGGACGTTTCTTGCTCATTTTTCATTTCAGCTGGGATTTGGTTGTCAGTTTTACTCCTTTAGTATTCTCATTTGCCTTTGCTGTTCTCATTATTAATGTTTTAAACATATTGAAACTATAGATGCTTCCTTTTGTGATGGGTGGAGGTGCAAAGAACCATATTGGAACAGTGCTTGATGGGGAAATCCTGGCCAAGCTGACAGCCTCTCACAATGGGATGACTGACTCAAAGGGTGGTGGGAGAGCAATGGATATTGTTTCTCTTCACTTTAGAGATCTTCCGCCCTGTTTCCTGCAACATCCTCATGGACAAACTGAGGCTGTACAGCCTAGAAAAATGGATGGTCACTGGAAACTGGATGAGTTGCCAAGCTAAGAGGGAAGTGATTATTGGAGCGAAGCCCACTGAAGCCCAGTCACCAACAGTGAACCCCAGAATTGAATAGCGGGGTCAGTACTATTTAATATTTTCATTAATGACCTGGATTGTGAGATAGGCTGTAGCCTCAGCATGGCTGCAGATGAGTCAAAGCCAGGAGGAGAAGTTATATGCCAGATGGAGTGCCACCATTTGGAAGGACCTTGACACCTGAAGAAATGGACTAAAAAGAATCCTGTGAAGGCCAACAAAAGGAAATGCCAGGTCCAAAACCTAGGATAGAAAAACACTAGGCACCAGGACAGGATGGAGCCAAGTGACTGGAGAACAGCTTTGCAGAAGTGGATCTAGTGGTACCAATTTAAGCATGAGGCAACAATAAGCCCTTGTGGGAACAAAAGCCAAGAGCCTCCTGGGCTGTACTAGAAGAAATGTTGCATGCAGGTAGAGGGAGATGACCTTTCTGCTCTGTGCAGCCCTAGTGAGAGACATCTGGGGAGCTACATCCAGTTCTGGACACTTTTACTATTTTGGAGGTCAGCCACTTTGTGGCTTCTCTATCCTTTGAGAAATCCATAAGAGCTCTAGACACAGCCTTGGGTGTCCTCTTCTACATGAGTTTCTTTAGTAGGGGATTGGACCATGGTCTTCTTGAGGTACTTTACAAGAAGTCTGTGATTCTAAGCTCAGCTTTTTCCCTGTGCTGACCCAGATTAATTTCTAGAGTAAGTTCAGATGACTGAGAAGTTTTTATCTTAACATTCAAGATGCAAAGCATCAAAGGGTTCAGAGACTGAGAAATGAAATACAAGGTGAAAGGCATTCATCTTGGAATTCAGTCTCTGTAAAGGCTCTTACGCTGTGACTGAAAACACACTAAGAAGTATTGGTATTTGTTTTGCAGGAGTAAATCCTGCTGATACATATTCCCATTTAATTCTTTCCTAAAATCTTACTTCGTCATTCAGAGTCTGCTGAAAGTCTGGTAATAATTTTCAGGAAATATCCCATACTTTATATTTTCTGCACTGGGTCAAATGGATGAGCAGTTTCCTATATGCTTATTAATGTCTCAGATATTGAATAACACCAAATATAGAAATAAATTATTGTTAACAGAGTCCTTGGTATATTGCTTCGGGAAATAATAATTTGTTATGTCAGTCATTCCACATACCATCAGCCAATATCTCAAAGGTTTCTCCATAATTATTAGGGAGGCTAAAATCACCCATAATCACAATCTTACCTGTCTCACTTATCTGATCATATAGTATTTCATTCTCCTGCCTTTCCTGTCATGTTGGTCTCTTGCAGTCCCCTGCTATTAGGCCTTAAAATACTATCTATGAGCTCAATCCAATTGATTCTCCGGAGTTACAGTTCTTTTATGTGTTTCCTCGACAGATAAGGGCAAATCTTCCATTTCAGATCTTTTCTTTGAAATATCCTATAATAATGTATTCAATGTTAAGCCTTGGTCTCAGGGAAAAAAAAAACAAAACCAACAAAACCCAACAAAAAACCAAACCCAAACCCAGACCCTCACTGTATTGTCATTTCCATGCATTTTCATAAACATTTCTGATTGCAAATTTTTAATAAAGTGATCTTTATCAAAATGTGTTTATATCAGCAGTTTACTTTTACGTTTTATCATGTTCCAAGTTAGGCATTTTTAGCCCGGTTCCATAAGCTGCTGCAATCCTACTGGGGTATGTCTATGAGTGCTTGTCTGTGTGTCTGCATGGCTGCATGACTGTCTGATGATTCTTTTTTACATTTTGAGCCACCTTAGTGATTCGTAAGTGAGTTCAACAATCTTAAAGAGATCTGAAAAATATGTTAAATATGTTTTTTTTTTTAAAAAAAGAATAAATCATGAAACTATGAAATGGCAGAGAGACGTCTTTTCTAATGCTTCTACTCAAAGTTGAATAAGCTTAACATATTAAATAGCAAAGAATCTGTAAGGGGGAGATGCCACGGACACCTGGGCTAACTTCTGCTACTTACCTCTAGTACTTCTGTGTGGATTATCATACTTTGCTTTCTTTTTATTACCAAATTTCACTCTCTCATTCTCCTCATTTATTTGCTAGAAATAGGCTTAAAAGATTGAGAAAGAATGTAAAGAAGATTGGAAAAGAAATGTTAAATCCATTTTCCCCAGGACTTCTGAAGGGAAAAAAACTACAGCAAAACAGATTCTTTTTTATTACCCCTTATTCCACCATCACCATTTTGCAGTTTTTTTCTAACAAGGACACAGTCAGTCCTTTCTGTTGCTGGCAGCTTTTAAGCTACTTGAAATCGTAATGCATTTGCTGGATGGAGGGTATGGCAAAGCCCTGCCAATCACTTTAACTCAGTTGTATGCTTTAGACACTGACAGAAAACAATAAACTAACACAGAGGTGATAAGATAATGGGATTTTATGTGTACTTGGATAGAAAAGACATTATACATCCCATGTGTTGTCTCCTGTATCCTTTTGAGACCCCCTGTGTTTCCTACATCCTACATCTCGCCATGACACACAGCTGTGGTTTCTGCCTTAAAGGTGTCTCTCAGGGCTTCACTGGCTTCTCAGACCTTCTCTGAAGTCCTTCAAAGACATGTGAAATGGCAATGAGTGTCTGTAGAGGTGACATACTGCTGGGTGAGACAGTTTGTGAGATTCTCAAAGTGCTGTCTATACTCAGATACGTCTGTACCTCAGTGATTTCATCCACCTCTGGCTACAATGCACTGTGTGGGCCAAGTGGCTCAGGCCAGCTTTACATGTGGGATTTCTACGTACCATGCATGGTCTACAACCTTTTGGAACCCTTCTAGGGAATTCATTCCACAGTGTGTAAATGTCAGCCTATGTCAGCCTAAAGGTACTATATGGTATTTAAATCTACACATTTAAACAAGATAAAGACACAGGCAGGTGAAAGTGCCTAGTTTAGGATTTTTGTAGATTTGCCTGAATCTCCAAGTTTGGTCATAAAGCACTAGATCTCAAAAATTCAGTTGAGTTTTTACATTACTACATGCTCTCCATGCTCTCCTTTTCTTTGAGTGTTACTTTGTCACTAGCTATCCTACCAAGGCACATGACTTAATCTGTTCATTAGCTAAGCAGTTTGGCTGGCCTTATCATCCTCGTATCCAACACCATCAAGAGAAACTGATTACTTTTGCTTAAGTAAAAATGAAATGTTTCATCTCTTGAAAGGTATTAAATGTTGAATTATGAAACATCACTACAAAAGTGAGATTTTCTGTCTCCTGTGGACCCTTCATCTATTGCTGTGAGAAAATAGTCAATGAACAACTTGAAACTGATATTGTTCTACCAGTCCTGGAAAAAATCCAGAGAGCCCAGAACTACATGCAAATGAATTATTAAAAGTAATACTATACGGTACTGTCATTATGTTTCATTGTGTTTCATGTTGTAGAATGTTTTTCAAACTATTTCTTGAAAAGCTTTTTGAAGTTGTAACATATACCTTAGAGATCCAAATAACAGCAATTGAAAAGAGATAGCAAAAGGGCCAGAGATAACTGGTGAAAAAGAAATGTTTTCAGATGTGGTTTGCAAATGGATGGAAAGGCAAGAGTGTGATGCAAAGAGCATTTGAAACAACAGGAGTGACAAAATGTAGGGACAAAATTGTAGAAGGACACCAGAGGCAGGTGCTATTAAATGAAAAGGGATAACACTGGGGAGGTTGCTAAAGTACTGTGATGTCAATGAAGAGTTAGACTGATCCTTACTCATCTTTCTCTTTCAACAATGCTGGAAATGTGCAAATAATTTCATTGGAAACCGATTTGCCACCTAAATGGTAAATATCTTTAATATTCCCCCAAATTGTAATAGTTTTTTCATGGTTTGCTATAAGGTTATAAGAAGCTTTCCTTAAAATAAGATAAAAACACAAAATCTATTGAAATCCAGGTTTTTTGTTAAGCATTTTTTTAGTCAGTTAGTTTATAGTAAAGCAGTAAAACCTAGTCCCATATGTTGTGAAATTTATGTAGACCAGGTTAAGAGACACTCGCCTGACTCAAGCGTTTACAGTGGAGATTCTGACATCTAAACAAACCACCCAGGGGTCCTTTTTATAGTAACTGAAGAGAAATCAGCAATTTTGGGTCACAGTTCATATTTACCTGGACATCTAAAATAAGTCAAACAAACGGTGCCCTCTAGTAATTAATTTGTCCTTTACAGAGGGCTGAAGACATTTCATTCAGACACCAGCACCTACACTAACAATCTCTGTAAGCACAGGTTTCTCCTAGGCACCACAGGCTCCAGAAAGCATGGAATTGCTTGTTTCCCTCAGTATATCCTGCCAGAAGTAGTCGAACTGATAGCTGGGCTGTCTCATGTTCGGAGCCTGTGTCGGGCAAGATTCAGGTCTTAAGGTATCATTGGGGCTGGCAAAGAAAAAACATGTCTTGGATAAGTTTTAGTACCACACTCAGCTAACTGTCTAGGGACTTGAGTTGTTAATTTTTAAGCCCAATGTGCTTTCCTATCACAATACAATGTCTGGTAGTCACTGCGCTTAATTTGACATTGGTATAACTTGGCTGACAGTCACAGCTCCGGAGTGAACAGTGGGGTGGATGAGACCCATTAGCAGAATCTGTAGCTAGGATAAAATATTTACAGGTGACAGCCATTTTCATTTTAGTCTGAGGCTTATTGCCTTGACACTGACTTTCTCAGGTTCAACTGTCAATTAATAAAATAAGGGTGATTTTTTCTTCTTTTTTAAAGATTTGAATATTTAAAATTACTCTAATTTTCTTAGGTTATTTGGTGATTTATTTTTTTTTTTTTTTACACTGACTATAAATGGAATATTCTTGATATAATCTCTTTTTTTTTTTTTTTGGTTAAGGATTGGACATGTTTAATCCTGAGACTGCTTGAATATACTTTGTCATAATTGTCTTATATTCATTACCTGTGCGCAGGAAAGGTTGTAGTGACATTCAGAAGCTCCATCTGAAATGAGTTATTCAAACTTTAAGACGGCGATCTCTGACAAAAGGGTTTTGCCTTTTTTGTGTTTTCAGGTATGGACTGTTACACTCTCTATTTGCATACAGAAAAGGGCTTTGAGGTATCGGTAAAGTTGCATACAGATAGTCAGCTACACACTAGTTAGTGATAAAGCCAGACAATATAGCATTCATGAGTCCAAGACCCCTTTTATGTCAGTCTCCACATCTTCCCATGATTACACTTTTAAGCTTTGTACTATAGGTACTTTGCACTAACAGACTATTTTACAGCTATAAACCTACAGATTTTTTAAAGTATTACTTTCGACCACCATCCATGCTCCCTGCCCACACCTGTCTTTTATTTTATGATGATTATCTGCAGGAAAATTCCTTGAAACAAAAAAGAAAGATGAAAACTGTCTGGATTGAGGGTGACAGATCTCTGTCTGGAACAAGCTAGTGTTATTGGTATGCTGTCAGAAAATGGAATATAAAAAAATCTACTTGGTGATAGGTTGGAACAAAATTTAAGATACACATACAAATTTGCTGTGTTTCATACATCAGGATCTTATTCTGCTTCATAAAAATGTGAAACTTTTTTTCTGAGAGTTCCTTAAGAAAATGCACAATTCAAAAGCTGTATAATTCAAAACAATAATCCTGAATGCTACTATGCATATTAAGAGAATTTATTGATAATTAGATGAACATAATGACCCAGGTAAGAGTCCTGTTCTGCAGGGTTTGGTGCTCCAGCATGGGTGACTTGGGGGTGAACCATGCCTTTCTCAAGTAATTACTTTCACAAGTAATTTGTGGCTTTGGGTGTATTTTTGTGCTCTTCCTCCTTCAAGTTAACCATTCAGATGGGAGTGTTCCCCCAGTCCATCTCTATATTGAGCCAATATTCTTGAAGATGAAGTAGTATGGTCTTGTGTGGCACATGAAGAGCACAACCNAAAAAAAAAAAAAAAAAAAGAGGCCTCTTTTTGGGTTTAAAATAAAAAAAAAAAATCTAATCTACTCTGTCATTTATATATAAACAGATAACAGATATTAGAACGGAGTATAATTTTACTTAAGGGGAAAATAAACACTGTTACTAAGGTTGAAATACTGGGCAGATATCAATGGGCTGCCCTTGTAAACTTGTGTCTCAGTTCACCAAATGAGGCAGGGACCCC
>VZRU01021338.1:145097-207159 GCA_013398155.1 Pedionomus torquatus | reverse complement strand
TCGGTAAAGTTGCATACAGATAGTCAGCTACACACTAGTTAGTGATAAAGCCAGACAATATAGCATTCATGAGTCCAAGACCCCTTTTATGTCAGTCTCCACATCTTCCCATGATTACACTTTTAAGCTTTGTACTATAGGTACTTTGCACTAACAGACTATTTTACAGCTATAAACCTACAGATTTTTTAAAGTATTACTTTCGACCACCATCCATGCTCCCTGCCCACACCTGTCTTTAATTTTATGATGATTATCTGCAGGAAAATTCCTTGAAACAAAAAAGAAAGATGAAAACTGTCTGGATTGAGGGTGACAGATCTCTGTCTGGAACAAGCTAGTGTTATTGGTATGCTGTCAGAAAATGGAATATAAAAAAATCTACTTGGTGATAGGTTGGAACAAAATTTAAGATACACATACAAATTTGCTGTGTTTCATACATCAGGATCTTATTCTGCTTCATAAAAATGTGAAACTTTTTTTCTGAGAGTTCCTTAAGAAAATGCACAATTCAAAAGCTGTATAATTCAAAACAATAATCCTGAATGCTACTATGCATATTAAGAGAATTTATTGATAATTAGATGAACATAATGACCCAGGTAAGAGTCCTGTTCTGCAGGGTTTGGTGCTCCAGCATGGGTGACTTGGGGGTGAACCATGCCTTTCTCAAGTAATTACTTTCACAAGTAATTTGTGGCTTTGGGTGTATTTTTGTGCTCTTCCTCCTTCAAGTTAACCATTCAGATGGGAGTGTTCCCCCAGTCCATCTCTATATTGAGCCAATATTCTTGAAGATGAAGTAGTATGGTCTTGTGTGGCACATGAAGAGCACAACCCTGACTGACACTGAGATAGACTTCATCCTGTTTTACCTGGTGTGTATTTTGCCTACAATTTCCCTCATCACAACTGAACATCAAATTAAGGGCATATAGAAAGGATTTAGGTTAATAATTATTTATTAATTGTCAGTTCAGCATCTATTGCAGAGAAATTATTGCCACGAACTGGCACAGCCACCAATAGACTCTTAGTTTGTCTTGTCAGAGGGAACTTTATGGATTTTGTGATNCCCCCTGTGATTGTGTAAAGAATGTCTATTTGGCAGTTAATTGACAAGGGTCTTACTGCTTCCCAGAGGAAAAAAAAGTCACTGGAATACCTCATAATGAAATGTCTACAGCAACCTAAACTGTAACTTCCCCTACAACTGATTATATTCATCTGACTGTTAGAATACGGCTTGTAATGAGAAACCAACTCAACCTTGACAACAGAAAGATGTTAGTTGTTCTTTAGTTAACCTCTGAATGCCGTGAATCATTGTATAGAGAGATATTTAATTGCAATGCATGCCGATCAAACCCTCGCTTCTATTATTTTGTCAGTTGTTTGCAGTTCATCAACATTATGCCCATCAGGGCTTTTGAAACTATTGTGGGAGTAATTAACTCATACTGTTTCCCCTGTACGTCCATGCAGGATGGAGCAACAACAATGTGGTTTCCTGACATTTGCTGTGTAATCTGTATTGTTTCCAAAGATACTTTAAGCAATGCAGTTCTGCTCAGAGAGTTTCTTACAAGTGTTTTTCAAGCTCTTCCTATTTTCCATGGCAAGGTGATGCATTTTATAAGGTGCAACAGAGTGTATCTGCTATTTTAATACACAAACGGAAGCTTTGCTGAAGAATTTACTTCAATAACCTGGATTTGAAAGATAGCTGTTTCGTAATCTCAGGTTCAGTGTATTTCACAGGCTAGAAGTGTGAAGCTATTGCAAAAGTAGACGTGTTACATGTAGATTTCTGCCTGGAATCACTGACTTTTCACCCAACAGGGACTTTTGATGTAAGGCTAAGAAAATCTTTTAAAAAAAAATCTTTTTTTTTTTTTAACCAAATCTTTAAAAACACCTTATCAATACCAATATTACCTTGGTTTAACTGAGAGAATATACATGAGGCTCACCTCTTAAAACCAAGCAATGAAAAGCATGAAAGAGAAGGAAATTCGAAAAGGATCTTCAAATGCCTTTTCTTTTCAAATACCTTGACAAATTCAGTGTTACTTTTTCATTGCCCTCATGCCATACATTGAAAGGTTTTTTTCTGTATTTCTAATGATAGTTTTAACAGAACAAGCTGAAGCTATAAGGCTGTGTGTTCATACGGTCTGAAGATTTTGCTTATCTGTGTAGAAGTACAAGTTAATGACTGAGTTGCGGTGGTCTCTTCATCCACAGTTACAGTCACAGACAAGTAGAACATTTGCCAATGGGAAAAAAAAAATCTTTTCAGTACTGAATAATACACTTTCTTGTCCTTGTTTTCATTGCTGCTACAGTGCCTTAGTATTTCATTGAACACCTATGCAAATTTATTGAGTAAACAATAATCAGCCAAGCTGCAAGTCACTATAACACACTAAGGTTGTAAACTTTCATATTGCATCAAAAAATCCTTCCCCCACAAGAAGAAGAACAACCACACACAACTTTATTAAAACAAACCTGTAATGAACTCCCTCTCCTAGCAATGCTGGTGGGTGCAATTGTAATATTAATGAGCTTTGGGAATTGATGACTTTAGAATTCCTAGCCTCTCAGCTTTGATCCATTAGTGGATATAGATTCAGTGGGAGTTAGCACAATTGGGCAAAGGCTGCCTAAGTGGAAAATTGATCCTGGTAAGTGCTAGCTTACTTGCTTGACACATTAATGTTTCCCATTTTAGTGCTTTGAACTTTTGCTCTGTGATAATGTGAGTTCAAGTCCCACTTGGGATGTTGAACTTTCAGTAAAGACTTAGAGTGAGCATGGGGGATCTGTCATTCCTTTACATTTTAATTAAAAGGACAAGTTGAAACTAATGGAGAAAATATAATGAAATTACCATCATCATCATCTAGCTCTGGAACTGGGAAATAGACCTTTTCTGTCACTTAGTCAAGGGAATGGTTGACTGGGGAGTCAAAGCAGGCCCTGACAAGTATTGAAAGGTGCTACATCTGAAGTCTGAGCTCTTTAGTCACTGCTTTCCTGCCTCCCTTTTCACCCAGCCTGCTGGAAGAAAAAAAAATTAAGAAAGAAAATTAAAAAAAGATAAATCCAATGACTTTGAACAGAGTTTGCACCTCGAGCGCTTATTAATCAGACATAATATAAATAAAATTAAATAGTTTCAAGAGCACCTTTCAGACTAATTAAATAGTTCTCATAGAACTCTGGGGAGATGGGCAATTAAATAGTTTCCCAAACAGATAATTTGGAAAAGTTGGGTAGACAGACAAACTAGGGAAAAGCATCCAGGGAGTCACAGTTAATGATAATGTGGAACTTCCTCAGGTCCCATCCTGTGCTTAGATTAGTTGAGTGATAGTGAATCTACAGAGAAAAAAATGCATTTACCTGGGTTATTAAACAAGCTTTTTCCAAGGAGGAAAATAATACCAGATTGAAAAGGATGCAAACATTTCTTCCCCCTTCCTTCACCCCTCAAGATCAATTTCTAACCTCAGTATAACATAAATTTTTTCCCTTCAATAGCAGAAAGCTTTGAACCTTCTCTGAAGTTTGTACTGATCACCGTGAAGATATCATTTGAGGAATTTAGTGCAGAAGCACAAGATGCATTGTGTCCCTGCATAAGCTTTCAAATTTGGATTGATACAAAGATTTATGGCTATGAAAAATTTCTCTTTGAAAACCTTACCCAAATTTCAGGAAAAAACGTTCCAAATTATTTTGTAAATCAACTTGAGCTTTCATTTTCCAGTTCCTGAGAATGGCACCAGAAACCACTGAGCTTCTGCAGTCTGCCATACTTTTTAGGTCTGGATAAGTCTCTGAACTTTTGGATGCTTATCCAAGCTGAACTTAAGGGTTTTCTACTCCTAACAGCTGTGATACAGCATAAAAATGGAAATAATTTTTTAATGTACTGGCCACTACTAGCTAGTATCTCTGTTTGTAAAATCGTCAGTGCTGAATGATTACAGCTTAGTAACATAAGCACTAGTACTTACTTTTGTTATCTTCCTGGTAAGATGACTAGGGTAAATGAAAAAAAAATTATATGTGATTACTGCTGGCATTTAGAAATCAATGTCACAGCTACTACTGCTCAATAAACACCACAAAGTAAAAGTCTCCACTGCACAGCACTTCGTGTATCACCAATTCCAAGAAGACAATAAACCCCTATATTATTTGAAAGCTTATCCACATTTTTAATGTCATTTTTTCTTCTGAAATAACATCTTTTAGCAGACATAGATGTCCATGTTTTGTTTTCCTCACAACTGCTTTTCCTAAACACCGGTCCAAGAGCTCAGAAACAGGTTCTAATTAGATTCCGTTTATAATTTTAGCCACCTTCCAGAGTTGTCTCATCTGATACTCTATTGCCAAGCTCACAAAATTTGTTTGACCCCCATTGCTCTAGAAATTGGCAGATGTTGTAAGCAAAAATGACAAATTAGTTGGATCCCAGGAAAAATGTCTGGACAAAATGACTACGGGAGAAAAACAAATGTAAAAAACCCCAAACCAACAACTGCCTTCCTTTCTTTAATGATTGGTGCAATATCAGTTCAATCATGATACCAACAGGCTGGAAGAGGTGCCATGTACTGTGGGATTAACTTGTAGCTGTTGGCTCTTTGGTCACAGCAGCTTGGCATGGCTTGATTTTTAGCCTGTGTGAAGTCTCATCAAATTTAGCAAGAAATGGGTTGCAATTACACGGCCCAGTGCATCAACACTAACATTGGCTTCCTTCTCCCAACCAGGACCTCTTTCTAGACATTGTCCCCTGTGACATACAGAAATACCAAGGATTATCAGCAGTTTGGCCAGCTTAACTGTTTATCTAATATTTATTATCAAGGAGGTTTTTAGGGGCATGGGGAAGAGTTCACTCTAATCATTTTAGCGATCCTGTTAAAGAGACAACAAGCTAAATGTTTAATCCATAACTGCTCAGCAGAAGAAATTGTACCTTTAACTATATGATCAAAAGTAAGCTAGCATTTATGTTTTTTTGCTATATTATGTTAAGAATAGATATATAATTCGTATTAAATGTTCAGGTAAATACTTTCCCAGCCAAAACCCCCTGGAACTGTTTGTTAGCAGTGTTGCTTAGGCAAAGCCAGAGATACACTTTGCATCAGGTGGGGAACATCTGAAAAGTAAATCCAGATCCAAATAATGGACTTAGAACATCCAAAAGGAAAACTGAGCCCACAGCATCATGAATCGTGATTGGATACATCCTTTCATTCTTCCGTTTCATCCCAGAACTTAACTGTTTAAGTGAAACAAAATAAATAAATAATAGAAAACAATCTGGATGCCCTCTGCCCTTCATTCCCAACTAATATTTGCTCACATTATCTGACAGAAAGGCCAAATACAGAGAAAATGAATTCCTGGTATCTGATAAGTAAGCGGGATTTATTTACACAAATTTGTTTAATTCTGATCTTCTGCTTGTCTGCTAGTTCATCTGCTCTGTTTCACTCATTTCATGCAGCAGAGGGTTTTTCAATTATAAATCCAGGCAGCATAGTATATTTGAGCATTCTGTCAGCTTGATTTGTTTTTACACCCATAATGAATTTTAAACTCCTTCCTCAAAAGTCATCACGTACAATTTGGAAATAGAAATTCTCTGTTGTTTTGTGGGATTACAGATAACTGGATAAATGGGAAAAGTCTGAAGATAACTAAATCAGCCCTACAGGAACCAGTGATGAATCCCAATAGACTGAGAAAAGTACAGAGATCCTTCGTATGCTCTTTATTTTTTCTCTCTATCCTCCTTAGTCTCCTCCTGCTCTTTCTTATTTAATCCATTTTATTTATTAATCCATCTTGGATCATTGTGTATATGCTGCTCTGAATAAATCACTTGCTGCTTGTAACACTCCGAATAGTAGGAAAAATTGGCTTAAATAGTTAAAATTTTGGGCTTAGCAATCTAGCTAAATCATTAGAAACCAGGCTACAGAGTTCCCCTTTGGCAGCAAAATCACCAATGGAGAAGATCTGGGCAAAGTATCCACAAATTTGACTACGGGAAGGGCCTTCAGGTAAAATGATATTATCCCAATCTGAGAAGGTGATAACATCAGGACTGAGCAGTTTCTCCTGGAGGACACAAGGACCGGGCCTTCCTAAGGAAACTGAGATTTTTGGCTTGGTCAATTCTCTCTTCTCAAACTGTAGGAGGAATGGAAGGTGCACATACACAACCGCATGTGTGTGCGCATCTATTTTCATTAAAGTTATTCCCTGCACTGGCAAGGATTACTCAGGATCTAGAGCTGTATTTATAATATATGTCGAAAAGCTGTCAAAGAACTGAAACAAAAACCTTCATAAAAGACAAATAATTAAAGCACAGCATCTAAGCAATGTTTATGCTGCCTCTGAAGTCTTTTAGCTCCCTGTGCAAATCTCTCTGGTACCCTGTAAGAATATCGTCTCCTCAAACACTAAAACTCCCTTGAGATATATGCAGCATTTCACTACTGAGCCTTCTATAAGGTGAAGGTTGGAAGTATGAAATTCTAGTGAATATTCAGGGCAATCTGAACTGCCACTGAGCAGTGGCAATCTCCCAACATCCTTGTGTTCCCCGTGCCTGGCAAACAAGGGTGTGTTTTTCTTGACAGACCTGTTAAATTTATTGACAACCTTAAGCAGCAGAAAACACACTGCTGTGTCGAAAGTCGGGACGTTCCCAGGACAATCATCAGTAAGTGGCTAGCAACCTGAATGGCAAGACAAGTCTGTAAGAAATCAGAGATCACCAAACGTTCAATACATACTGGCTGGAAAGTGGATAGCTAAGAGCTTTGAGAAATCAGGTAATTAACCCGAAATTCCCTCTTGTCAATAAGAAGTACTTAGGATGACAAGATACTTCGCTACATGCTAATGCTGTCATACCTTTAGCTTTGGTCAAAAATAAGTAGCTTCTTTCTTCGTTGTGACAGAGCTAACTGCAGTTTACCTAAATCTGAGTGGACTTTCGGTGGTTTACTGCATACAAACTAAAAATACTGACATCTTTGCAATCTGTGTTTATCATGTAACATGAGTTTCTGAAAGTGTATATGACTGAGTGAAAGCAAAATTTTCAGTTTGTTGAGCTTTGAAGGTTTGCTTTCATTTTCCTGAGTTGAGACATTACTGTAGGCTTTATAGGAGATATCAATTAATTCTTAATATCACCATGCAAAGAGTTTGCTGGCTCTCTGCTGGACCTAGATGAGCTTTGTTCGTGCTACAGTCTTCTTTCCTGCCCCTGCCAGCAGCTCCTCATGTTTCTTGCTTGCTGCTCTAGTTAAAGCAATGGTCACATGGAAAAGATGAGGGAAACCAATTTTCTTTGATGGGTTGGAGGAAGTGAGAAAGATAAGAATATGGGACTGGCAAGCTCTGTGATGGCCAGAATCCTCCAGGAGGGGCAGGAACGAACTTGATCTCTCCTCTTAGGGCTGAGATTTTGGTTCTTAAGGTTTGGGCAGGAGAGCGTACAGCAGAGTGAATTAAAGCTTTCCAATTGCTATGTCCTTGATGTCCTTCAGCTAAGCCAGGAAAGAAAATATTACAGAGACATGTCCACCGTGGGTATGTGCCATTTTTCAAAAAAGAGGAAGGAAGGTTCCTTTCACAGTCTGAAAATCCCCAGAGAGTTAAAAAAGCATAGGTGGCTTAACTGATAGCATTAGATGATTAATTTTTAGATGCAGTTACATGACTGGAATCCCACTGGTACTGAATGAGCAAACTTGGGTCAGGAGAGCATGGTATGAGTGAAGGCCTGTTTCAACAGACCCTTGTTTACATACAGGACTTTCATTTACCTTGAGAACAGATGAAAGGAGTATCTTTTAAGCCTGCCAAAGGAAGAAAGGGCTTGTCAGCAAATGTGCAAATAAAAGTCTAGATGCATCCTGACAGCAAGAGATAAGTGACCTTGTCACTCTCTGATTTTTTCACTAATAAAAATACTTTTCAAATATATTCAGAGTAGAAGCACTTATTCAGTAGGGCAAGATAGCACTCTACCTGCAAAAACAAATGTAGGACATGTATAATGCTATTGAAGTACCCTCAGTAGATGTGCTAGCACATGGCTGAAAGGCAGAAGGATCAAATCAAATCCTCTCTAGCAAAATGAATGTCACAAGGTAACCAAGAGGCCCACAAAATAAAATACAAGTGAGCCAACACATCATGGGGTAAAGGTGCTTGAGTGAGAAATGAGACACAGCTCAGGACAGGAAAAAATTTTGCAAAACATCCAAGAAGGAAGTGAAATGAACAGAGACAGAAAATACACTTTATATGGGAGAAGAAACCTTCCACTCCCATTCTTCAAGGTTTTGAACGCCAGGTTGGATCCCAAAATTTTGGTCTCCATGAGTATTGCTCAATTGAGAAATTCTTTCATTTGATCCTTGCAGTGTCAGGATGGCCGAGTGGTCTAAGGCACCAGACTCAAGGTGTTCCGCGCCTTCCCGCAGTGGGTTGGGTATTCTGGTCTCCATATGGAGGCGTGGGTTCAAATCCCACTTCTGACACATCCTTTTGATGCCCCATCCCTGGAGGTATTTAAGGCCAGGCTTGATAGGGCTTTGAGCAGCCTGGTCTAGTGGGAGGTATCGCTGCCCATGGCACGGGGGTTGGAACACGATGATCTTCAAGGTCCTTTCCAACTCTAACCATTCTATGATTCTATGATAAGTCTTATGAGGAGAGGCTGAGGGAGCTTGTTATTCAGCCTGAGGAAGAGGAGACTGAGGGGAGACCTTATCGCTCTCTACAACTACCTGAAAGGAGGCTGTAGAGAGGCGGTGGGTGGTCTCTTCTCCCAAGGTACAGATGATAGAACAAGGGGTAATGGCTTCAAGTTGAGCCAGGGGAAGTTCTAGTTAGATATTAGGAAATATTTCTTTACTGAAACGGCTGTCAGGTATTGGAATGGGCTGCCCAGGGAGGTGGTTGAGGCACCATCCCAGGAGGTGTTCAAGAGAGAAGTTGACATGGTGCTCAGAGATATGGCTTAGTGTTGGCTGGTGTGTTGTTTGTGGAGTGTTGTTTGGGTTTTTTTTGTTGTTTGTTTTTTTTTTTTTTTTTCCATTGGTTGGACTAGATGATCTTAAGAGGTCCCTTCCAACCTAGGTGATTCTGTGATTCTGCATCTTTCTTCAGCTGCCCAGTTGTACACATGCTTTGGCAGACACTCTAGCTCTGCTCTCAACACATGCCCAAAGTGCTAATACCATTTTTTCTGGATGACTTGCAGGAATAGGGGTCAATGAACCATCTGATAATACCTGGCATGTAGTGTACGTTCAAACCATTTAGCTCCTCATTTTACTGAGGAACTAGCTTTTGAATACATTTAAGCACCAGTCTGTATTTGGGCAAGTTTGCAGCTTTAATATTTATATATTAAGATTTAAATAACATTTATATTGAAATGTTAGTTATTCTGGTGACAAAGTTTTACCTAATTTGCTGAAGGCAGCTACTACTTCATCATTTCATGACATTATTTTCTTCCAAAACTATTACGACATTATAGACCATGATTAAAATACATGAAATCATGTCTTGCTGCTCCGGTCTGAGGTGGGATTTGCTCAGTTTCTTATTACATTTGCCTTCTACTAGCCTATTCTGCTGAAGTTTTGCTATAATGTTAGGCTGTAGTTCATGCCAAAACTCATTTGGTAAACAGGAGAGGCCTCCACAAATGTCTAAACAGGGCTAATCATGCTCAACACCTTTTATGATCAAGAGAGAGAGAAACAAGCACTTGAAGGTCATGACTCATCACATCCAGAACAGGTGAGCTGATCTGAGCCATAAGAGACCCTATTTCTCTTCATGACCCTGAAAAGAGTCTAGCTCAGTGGCAGATGTCCACATTGTTGACATGTGAGTAACTGTGAGTCATCCCACAGCTGCCTCTCAGCAGCCACACTGTGGCCAGCAGAAATGGATTTCAAATATTTTCTGTTTTTCCCAAATGATGAAATTGATTTATAGCATCAAATCAAAGGTCTGGCTAGCTCCATATTCTTTGTGACCAGGATACTTTTATTGCTTCCTATGTATACTTGTTAGTTTTGAAGTTAAAGAGCTCCTAAAGGTATAAACTGTTGGAACTCGCACAGCTGAAATGTCTTCAGTGAATGTAGTCAAGAAGATAGATGTTTTAATCTTAAATGGAGAGTATGGATTCGTTTTTCTTATCTCTATTACTGAAAGTGCTATGAGTTGATTTTCCAGAATGGCCCTATAAAAACAAAAGCAGATTGATTAATTCAAAACCTACAGCTAGGAAATGTTTTCCAGGAATACTTAGAGGAAATGCACAATGGGCTATGAATAGAAACAATTTACTGTGTATACACTGATGACTAAGTTTGCAGAGATCTGATAACTTTGGCTATGGCAGTGATAGATAAGATAAAATGGTGACATTTTTCTATGCTCATTGTTTCCTGTTATGCTGAAAATAGATGAGGATATCAGAACTGCAGGCTGCCTGAGTGAGATTCCCTAATTATACCTTTAAAATGCTTAGGTCTGTAGGAAACATGTGAGCATCGATGCAAAAATACATACAAAAGTTGACTTGAGTTGGCTTACTAAAAACTACCTTCTATCAGTCCACTGCTTATCTTACGCTGTAAGAAGAACCACAGGAATGGCTTTTTTTTGCTGAAGCTTAACGAAAGCAACAAAGGTTTGTCCTTTTGTTTCAGAGGTCTTTGTACTGGGCTGTACCTGTTTTTAAAAAGACTTGTGTGTAAGCAAGACGAGAGGAGTGTTAATGGTTTTGTGTCATCTACTTAAGAGGTAGGTTAGTTGTGAAATGCTAATTCAGGGAATTTATCTGGGAAAAAATGATAAATATGAAACAAAAACCTAAATTGTCCTTTTCCTGGTGTGGCCATGCTACTCAGGAGATTGTTCCTGCATTTGCATCTTTTACTCTTCCATCAGTACTTTTACTTCAGCTGGTAAGTTTTGATGTGCCCAGTGTATTTCTCATAAACCATTTTTACTAATTTTTTTTTTCAGAAGCAAGAGTTAGACCAGTAGTTATTTTCCTGAATCACAGCAATTTGCTTCTAAAGCAAAAGGCTGTCCCTTCTGACCTTTCTGAGATAGAGAAGAGGACAACTCCTGGCTCACTGACTTCACGTTCCTACTATCAAAAGCAGAGCCTTTTATTGATGTTTTTTAGAAATATATTGAACTTGATTTAATTTTGCTCAGTGATGACACTCTAGCTCCGGAACCTCACCCTTCTAAAGGCTAGACATCATCTTTTAATTACCACCTTAAATTTATTAATGATAATTTATACCAAGATATTTTTTGTCTCAGTTAAACAGCCCCGCTTCCTTCCTGACATAAACAGTTATGATATATTTAAAAGGCTATACCAGTTTTAGTCACCTGAATTCATGCTTATGTGTGTACTGTAATGAATATAATTATTTCAAATGGTTGTAATGTATGAGGGGATATTCATTGGCATTTCCAGTGAACAGAGAAATAAAAATATTTTCAGTCAGATCCCATTTCCTTACCATAGAAGAAAAAGATATATCTATTAAATCAAAACTCCAGGAGAATGAAAAAAAAAGAAAAAAAAGAAATGACATAAAGCCATTTATGCCTTAGTGTACTTTTCTGTACAGGAAAACTCTTTCTCAGCTTTATTGATATGGGTGAATAAAGGTTTAAGAACAAACATTCACTTCTGGTATGACATTATTTCATGGTTAGTTAGCAACATGATGGGCATCGAGAAAACAATAGCGTATACAGCCATCTAAAAAAATGTAATGAATCTACTCAGATACTCCTCTCATACAAATACATAATAGAGTTCTCTTCCTCATGTTCATAAAATTATTGTTTTCTCATTTGTGCCATAGTTTCTTTGTTCATTTTCTTGGTAGCACTGTGGATATATAAATGTGAAAGGCACATCAGGAGGGGGTTTTATTTCTTTTTTTTTTTTAAAAGTTTAAGTTTATTTAAGTTTCTCATAATGAGGAACAGGAAATAACCAGCCATAGAATTAGAATGGTTGGACTTGGAAGGGACCTTGAAGATCATTGAGTTCCAACCCCTCTGCCATGGACAGGGACACCTCCCACCACACCAGGTTGCTCAAAGCCCCATCCAGCTTGGCCTTCAACACCTCCAGGGATGGGGCATCCACAACTTCTCTGGGCAACCTGTTCCAGTGCCTTACCGGAAAGAATTTTCATCCACGCAGGAAAGAATTTCTTCCTAATATCCAATCTAAATCTCCCCTCTTCCAGTTTAAAAACATTATCCCTTGTCCTATTACTACAATTCCTGACAGAGTCCCTCTCCTGTAGCTCCCTTCAGATACTGCAAGGCTACTCTAAGGTCTCCCTGGTGCCTTCTCTTCTCCAGGCTGTACAGCCCCAGCTCCCTCAGCCTGTCTTCATAGCAGAGGTGCTCCATCCCTCTAATCATCTTTGTGGCCCTCCGTTGGACCCATTCCAACAGGTTCATGTCCTTTCTGTGCTGAGTACTCCAAAGCTGGACACAGGACTCCAGGTGGGGTCACAGGAGCACAGAGTAGAGAGGGAGAATCACCTCCCATGACCAGCTGGTCACATTTCTTTTGATGCAGCCCAGGATACGGTTGGCTTTCTGGGCTGCCAGCGCACACTGCTGCCTCATGTTGAGTCTCTCATGCATGAGCACTCCCAAGTCCTTCTCCTCAGGGCTGCTCTCCAGCCATTCTCCACCCAACCTGTATTTGTGCCTGGGATTGTCACATTCCAGGTGCAGGACTCTGCGCTTTGCTTGGTTGATCTTCATGAGGTTTCATGAGCCCACGTCTCAAGCTTGTCCAGGTCCCTCTGGATGGCATCCCTTCCCTCTGGCAAACTGGCAAACTTGCTGAGGCTGCATTCTATCCCACTGTCCATGTCTACAACAAAGATGTTCAATAGTACTGGTCCCAGTACCAACCCCTGAGGAACACCACTCATCACCAGCTGCCACTTGGACGTTGAGCTGTTGACCACAACCCCTTGAATGTGGCCATGCAACCAGTTCCTTATCCAGATCCATCCATTGAATCCATGACTTTCCAATTTAGGATGTTATGTGGGACAGTGTCAAATTAGGTGGGACAGCGTCAAAATAGTGTTTATAAAATATAAATATACTGTTACAGAATATAGCTCATGTTATAGCTAATTAAGGAATTCTCAATTTAAATTAGCTAGCAAAAGGATGCTATGTGGTATTTTATGTGAAGTAAATGTAAGAGCAGAAAGACTGCACTTAAACAGGTCATGTGCTTTATTGTTATGCAAGGTGAAACTCAGAAGCTGTAAGGTTAATTACTATAATTTGGAAAAAGACAGTATAAGTAAAATGCAGATGCTGTAATATCTATGTAATTAAGTTGTAATTGCAGCATAATTGCACAGTGGTTTTGCTTTGCAGTGGATTACTAAACTAGATTTCTACAGTTACTTATGAATAAGTTAATTATACAAATTTTGACATCATATTGAATTTATTTCTGTGACAAAGTTCCTTCAAATTATCAAATACAGAGTGCATATTTTTTTCAATTTCCTCTTTAGAATAACACTTAACTGTATTTTGATGTTATACGTAGGCAGCGTGCAAAAGTTGTAGCAAGTTAAACATGAGTCCTAAAAGGCTTTGCTTTATACATTATGCATTATTTCTCATAACACAGAGCTCATAAAAAATACATATCACTTGGGCTGATAAAGCTGTAAGGAAAAGCTGGAAGATAGAAATCTAAAGGCAAAAATATTCTAATGAAATGTAATTAAATACACAATGAAAATAATAATCAAGTAATTATAGAGAAATAGTGGAAGTGACAGAGTCATCCACTGTCTCATGTGATCTGCTGACACCCAGTTACAGGGAATGATGGATGACTGCATCACGAGGTGGAAGTATCTTGTGCTACAGAGGAAACAAACTCTTCTAAGCAATTTTTCTTGATAGATGCAATAGTTATCTCAGAGGAAAGGAAAATGAGAGAAGAACTTTTCAGAGCATTCCACCCCTTGAGCAAATAACAAAACCTACAAGGTGGCTTTAGAAGCTGGGTGAAATGCTGGAGCAGCTAAGGAGAAGTTTTAGTGCTAGATAATATTTTATTCATGCAACTAGTTCTTTACTGAATGTTCTGGGCTAGATATTATTTTCACTTTGGTGTGGCAGTACAGCTGATTCTGATCACAGTAAGGAAATCTTTTACCATGGCTTTGGTGAGTCCTGAAAATGGGTTCCTTCCAAAACAGCTGACAAAGCAATTCTCCACGGTGTTCAGAAAGCAATGGTGTTATGCCTTTACCTTCAGGGCACAGGCTAATTAGTGAAATTGTAACACAGACATCTTGGGGCATGTGCTGGTTAGCCCCTAAGGTCTCTGATACATGTCAATACAGCAACAAGCAAGCGTGAACACCAGTGCCATGAGTATCTGAACTGGTAACCTGAATGTGCCCAGCACTATCCTGGGGTAGAAGCCAGCTAGAATGAAAAAACCTGCTGCATTGTCATTAACCCTAATTAACCTCCTGCATCCAATCTGTGTGCTGGGAATCGTCCTTAGCTGGGCTAATTTCCCAACACCGCTTGAAAGCTTTTTGACGGACTGTGATTTGTCCAGCCCATAACCAGCCTGGGTGTCCTAATTCTTCCCTGGCAAACAGTGGTATTATTTATAGCATATATTATAACACAATGTATTTACACAATAAATGTAGGAGGGGGAGTAGGGAGGTGGTTATGATAAAGAAATTCCATATTCTGGGACATAAAACAAACAGTGTGTGATATGTAGTCTTAGTTAACTACAATTAAGGAAACGGTTATTTAACACTGTCTTTGATAGAAAATGAAGATGCTAAAAAAAGATGTAATAGTTTAGGCAGATATAGGACATTCACACATCAAATAATGGAATTATAACATCCTTAATACTTCTTTTTTTTTTCTTTTAAATTAAGCATCAGCTTGCTCTAATGGTTTAAATCACAGAATCACAGAATTTTCATGGTTGGAAGGGACCTCTGAGATCATTGAGTCCAATGATAAACACACACAAAAAAACAAAAGCAGAAAGAAGAAAAGAAACCAAACCAAACCAACCAACCAACCAACCAAAAACAACAAAAAACCCCTCCAAAAACCTGAAAAAAACCACTACATGCACCACACAAAAAACCAAACCACGCAAAGCAAATCACCCAACTCACCAATTAAGTTATCTGTAAATCATTTAGACTGGAATTTAGTAGAAGCTCAGGTTTGTAAATTGTGGGATTTTTGCTGGAATTCTAAGTGCACCTGCAGCAGCAATGAGGGTTTGGTGGGTGCCAACAAACAACGCACCAGGGACTGGTGCACAGGGGAAATCGTGATGCAGTTTGAACCAGCAGCTTTGGCAAGATATTGACACCACAAGTTTTTAATAGCAATACTCCACAAAAATGAAAAAGAAAAAAAAGTGAGGGAGAAAGCTCAGTGGAGACTCCCATGCATTTTTAATTATTGTACCCGGGGTTTCCATCTAAAATTTTCATAGGAATCAGTGCAATATCAGCATTATTTTAAATTTTGTGCCCACTATCCAGCTGAGCCTGTGCTTTGAGCTGTCTTGGAGGTAACTTTGGAATAACTTGCTTTGGAGTAAGCAAGACCCCATCTGTCAGAGTGAAGTTGCAGGTCCTCTTTGCTATCACATGAGTATTTTAAAGAATAAAGAAATCCAAAAATCAGAAGCTCATGAAGAAGCTGCCCTTTGAAGAAAGGAATAAGCAGACAGCTAAGACATTATTGTCGATGGAACTGTATTTTTGAACAGCACTGCAACTGATGTCTCCCTTTAACTGCAGTCATCACCTTTCCTTGTCACATCACATAGATACAAGAAAATAAATAGGCCTCAGAAATCTGATTTTCTATCAGGCAATAATAGCAATAGACACCTTTAAGCATTTTCTCTTTCAGAGTATAAGATTCAGAGTATAAGGTCTTATAATTTTTTGCCAAAATTGAAATTCTACCAAACAGGACTTTATTTGCCAAGAAGTAATGGCATCTGTTAAATGTCTGTACAAATAGTATGCTACTGGAGTTCAAAAGCAAGAACTGATATTATCTGCCCTGCAGCTCATTAATGTCCTAATAGTTAAACACATTATCCTGGTTAACTCTGTCATAGCACTAATTTACCAGCCACAACATGAAAATAACACAAGTCCTTGACAGTAAGGCAAGAAAGCCACATCATGAAAATACCCACATTCCTGTCAGGAATATAGGATGTATAGGTACTAGAAAAATCTGATTTTTACATCCTTGCCTCAAGATCTTCTCCAGAACACCTTATTTCATGAACCTTTAGGAATCAAGAAAGTACAAATGGTGCAGAAGAGCTGTTCTCTTCAGCTATTTCCCTCTCTCTCCTTTGTTGTTGTTGTTGTTGGCACAAACATAATGAATTTGGTTGCAGATATTGATCTGATACTGCCATTCTCCATATCTACTTAAGTATAGAAAATTATGACTAAAGCTATCATTAGAATTAATTACATGGATATGAACACGGATTATGAAAAGAAAGCACAACAGAAATTCCCTTGGAAAGCACACTAAGAAGGCTTTTGAATTACATGTACAACAATGAAAGAAACAAGAATATAGCCCATCTTGGTATAATATAATCGTGTGCTCTTATCTATACAGAATTTCATATAAAATGCAAGGGAGACAATGAAACTGTACATATACTGGCATTTGATATATTAGCTGAGATGTAATATACCAATTATCATAATCAAGTTTATATATATGTATGTAATTTATAATGTTACTGTTGTATAATGAATGTAGCTACCTAGAAAAGACTAACTGGGTCACAAAGTCCAATTGGAGATACTATCAGAAAATCATGCTGTAGATGTTTAGCAGTGGAAGAAATAATGATAGACCTCTTACAGTCAGGCTGATAAACAAACCAGTCAGTTGGATTGGTGATGTGCTAGTTGCTATGACATGCTCCCTGATTTTATCACACCACCAATAAACAATGTTGTTTTTCTGGGGCAGCGTCTTCTTTTAGTTCTGTTTTTAAAGCACTGTAGCTACTTCATTGTAGCTGAAACCATCATCTCTGATAATAGCCACCAATTTAAATAATAACAAAGGGAAAAAAACACATCATAAATCCCAAAACTCTTTACTTATCTTATTGGGAAGTTGGCTGCCATCCCTTAAGTTGCAACTCGCTTGTCCCTGATGTTCAACAAGAAACATAAGGGTGTTTGATTCCCTTACGATGTGTCTGAAGGACATGTCTGCTGAACAAGGGATTGGCTTCATCCTCTGCCACAATGTTTATCTGAAATGACCATCCTGCACAGAGTCGAATATATTAGCACACTGAAGACCTGAGTTCTCTACCTAGTCACTTCAGAAAGAAGCCATAAACTAATTGGGTTAAATCTGGTTTACAGCTATGCAAAAGCTGGTTCTCCAAACCCAGTCACCTTCTTGGGCATCCTGATGCCTCCTCAATTGGCAAGAGAGCCACTTGTGACCAGCATGAAAAAGCGAAATCTGAACTTTGAGATCTATTGGTAAAATCATTGTTGATCACAGTTGAATGTAGAACAATTTCTGCACAAAGGGATTTGTTATAGTTTTCTTAATTTTGACTAGAAATAAAAAAGAAGAAGTGAAATTGTAATGGAAAGAATCCTAAGAACATCTCAACTTCAGTCAAAATGGTTTCTTTTGCCAAAACAACTTGCTCAACTTGTGTTTCACTGTATACATTTTAATCCTGAGAAAATTCTATTCCCCCTTTTAATGTCTAAAATTATTTTGCAGCCAAAATAAACATGATTTTTCTAAGTTTCCGGGTTTCAAATAAAGTGTACTTTCTCATGGAGAACAGTTCCATCTACACTTTTCTTGCCAGGTCATCATGATTTTATCAGTAAGCACAGTCACCACTGTAGCCTAGTGTGGGAAGGATGATGATTCTGTATCCTCTTCATTCCCTTTGGATCATGATTAGCCTTTGGAAAAGCCTTGAAAAAACAACTGCTTAATTTCACAGGGCAAAATGACCACAGATGTCACTGGCCCTAACATGGGGAGTACATTCAAGGGAGACTTCGTGCATCTGGCAAGTGAAATCCATAATGTGACCCTAAATAATATGAAGATGAGAACAACTTTTTTTTGGTTCTAATTACGGAAGCATAGCTTATTACACAGCTAAAAAAGCTGTGTTGAATAGTTAATATACACTAAGGAAAATTCTTCTCTTGCTTTATGGCTTGGATAAAACATAACCAGTCAGACGCATGGCTTTGCTGTTACTGGACCCAAATATCAAACAGGTTGTGTTTTGGGGTGATTTATCTCAGAACTACAAGAGATCACCTTTGGAGAAAGGCATCCTTGAACAATCTGTGCCTTCAATAGGTTCCTTTCCTCCTTCTTATTATCCCATTCTGTCAATGATTACATTCTCAGGAAGAACTACGAATAGATATCTCTGACGTGCAACATGGTTTGTTTTGTAATGGACAAGATGGCAACTCGTGACTGATATATTCAGGGAATGCATTCCCAGATGAGGACACTTCTGTTCCTCTGACAGTACCTGAATGACATATACATCTATAGTTTCGTTGACATACCCATCTCTAACAGTTACATGCAAAGCTATTTGCGTCTGTTCAATATGAAAACATATTTGCTGTTGCTCTTTTTCTTTCTTTTATTTGTTTTGTTTCATTTGGGTTTTTGTTGTTGTTGTTGTCTTAAAAAAAGGGAAGAGGATAAACAGATTCTTGTTCCCTTTACCAGCAGGACCACCGATAAAGTCACTTACATCTTCCATTAAAGTCTCAAACTACCTGGATGAATAATACTGTAATTAGGTTTCATTTGATGATTCAATTTAAAAAAAACCCAAAATTGAAAAAATCAGGTTGTATATTTAAATGCATACTGCGTTTAGTGACATCTGAGTGGGGTCCCTATGTCGAAGACTCTGTGCTCTTGCCTTGTCTTGCCTCTAACAAAAATCAAAGTGCCATCATTCACAGTTACGGTTGAGATTCAGGGTCTCTAGAAGCCTGGCAGTAAAACATGTCAAGGCTTGAATACATTCTTTCCATTTGTGGCTGAATGCCTTCATAATCACTGAAAAGCCTCTAAATAGTCTCTACCAGAATAAAATAAGGTTTTGTTTAAAGTCTGAAATGGTTTTTATTTTGGGAATCGTGTTATTTTAGTTACATAGTTCTGATTCTGTTCCATATTCAGCAGCAATTTATTTCTTAAGGAAGGTCCAGCTTAAGGTTTGGGTTTAAGAAAATAATCAGCCAGTTTGTATGATTCTGCTGTATGCTATTTCAGGTGGGCAGGGAGGGACTATGCTAAAACCTCAGAGGTTACATCCATTTTACAGAGATTGCTTTCTAACTACTCTTTGAAAGCAGCATCTTATAAATGTCTGATGTTTCACTAGCTCACCCAGCTAAAAGGAAGGATGTTGTTTTTGCAAAAATAAAACTGTTCCAAATCTTATCCTACAATTACAACCACATTTTGTTCTATTCTTGTACTTCCAGGAGGTCTCATTCTAGGTCCTGCTAAATATGAGCTTGTTAACATAGTCTTTTCTCTCTTTCATGATCCTCTCTCTCCTACTCAAATTTTTGGCTACAAACAACAAACAGCCAGAAACAGCCAGAAGTTGCTTGAATGTTACTTGAAAGAAATAAACTGGTATGTTTCAGAAACAGTGGATTTAAATCTTAAATTTAGTAATATAAGTCCAATAAGTTGTTAGTAAATTGATGTAAAGATTATATAACGAACAGAAATCAGACAGAATGATGCTTTGATATGTTTACACTCAAAACCCCATTTCCAATTTAACACATTACATGTAAATTACCAGATATCACAATGCTGCTAAAAACTGATAATCCAGAATCTGTAGGTTTAGTTTAACAAGGAATGATAATTTGTTTTCTCACACAGGAATACAGAAAACTCATCTGAAATGTAGACATATGTTTTGAAGTACAGGGGAAGGGAAAACGATTTTCAGCATCTGCTAACAACTGTTGGGATTCTTGGGTTAGACCTTGGATATAATCTGTCAAATTGCATCAATCAAGTTAATTTATACTTCAAGATGAAATGAAACGTGACCAACGCAATTAAACACAATAACATAATACAGCAGAAAAGTGGATTCTTGATGATAGTGGGTAAAGAAACTGCAGTTTTGGTTTAACTCAGAAAATATTGCTTGATTTTTTGGAGTATTTTTAGGACACAACTTGATCTTTGCTGAAGGTTCTTGGTTGTTCTCAGAGAAATTTAAAAGGGCATGACTAGGGCATTTCTAGCTATTGTGCCACTGAGGATCTAATTAAATAAGGGGAAAAAATATCATCTGCAACTTTCTGTGAAGAAACTGTTCTTCCATCCTATTAAGATTGCAAACTATAGACTATATAGAGGGCACACAGTATGGCTCACATTGAAACATATTTATATATCCATAACTTTAGAATGTTTTGTTATATATTATATTTGAACAATGATGACAGACTTCTTCATCAAAATTTCACAAAAGCTTCATTGCTTTATTCTGTATCCAAACCCTTAATGAACTTGTGATGGGACACTGATTAATACAGTAATGATAACCATGCCAACAACACCCAGGAAAGGCAATCACAGACAACAGCAGCCAGAAAAAGACAGATCTCATTAACTCAGCCATAAAAAGACTAAATCCACAAGATTCACCTGAAATCACACAAATCTTTTGTGTGACGCAAATAACCTGTAAAGATTCGGTCACATCTTCTGTATCTCTACGTGTGTATTTTGTTCAGTAAGTACCACTGATCTTTTGTTATTACCTGTATTTATATTTATGTGTAATCCTTAAAAAAATTATTTAGGACACCTGAACAATGTTTCAGTTGTATGACAATTGCTTTAATAATCATCTGTTTTCCTGATCAGCAAATAAAGGACTGATATAAAGAAAAGCAACACTCCAACACCTTTTTTTTCTCACACCAGTTCATGCAAACCCCAGGTGTGATGAGTTATACAGAAGACTGAACAGGCTGATACACTAACTCCATGTTATACATGCTGGCAGTAATCCGGTCACTCAAAGCGTAAGGGGTTGGTAAATCCATTGGTTTCTGAGTACTGGACTCCCATCAGTCCTGCTCTTATCTTAGATTTAATAATTTGACTTGATTCACAGTGCTGCTTATAGCAAGGATTCACCAAAGCCTTGCAAGAAATAACCAGACCTGCTCCCACTGGGTTCACTGGTATTTGTGCTCTCCACTCCTCTAAAATGATGCAACTTTATCTTTGTGATTCCGTGCCTCCAGAAAGAAGTGTATCGTTTTATCTCAATACATGAACATTACCTATTCAAACCCGAGATATACAAGAAAACGCACCTGAGTGGAAAACAACACAGCCTGGACATCAATCCTGAAATTAGTTGTTGGAGATGTGTGTATAGGGATCAAAACCTTGTCAATCCCAAAGCCCTTATTTGCTTTGAGTGCGTGTCAAGGGTTCTTGCTTATATAGGTGTTTTTCAAATTTTATGCCAGCTATAGTGTTCAAAATCCAGATTTAGATCCTCAGGCCTTAAAATTCTTGCAGGGTGAATTTCTTTACAAAAAGAACTGTTTTCTGTAGAAAGTCAGCCTCTTCCTGCAGGCTGCTAAATTTCAAATCTGTGATGGCATCTTTAACAATACACCAAAAAAGCCCACAGGTGCTTTTTTAGCTAAATAAGGTGCTGTAACAACAAAGTATTTAAGGCAATCAAAATACAACAAACTATTTTGAGTTTCTAAACAAAATATAAATAAGTTAGAGCAGAAAGAGAATTTCAGGCACCACTCCTCAAGCCATGAGAGTCTGCAAGACTATGAAATTGTACAAAGTTTGAAGTTATCTCTTTCTTACCTTAATTACTGTTTTCCACCAATGTCCTGGATGCAGAGAATATCCCGTGTTTCAAAGCAAAGAAATATATACATCCTACAAAAGAAGAAAAAATAAAAATAAGAAATCAGAAAAAAAGGTCAGCAATTTCAAAAAGTTTGTTTCTCTTGCACTGGAATTAAAGAGAAATACTGGAGTCCTGTTCAGTGCCAGAGGAAAGCATGTTTGAATGCCATCTGTTATGAGAAGCTCATAGTCATGTGAAACATTCAATGAGTGCTAAACTGAGAAGACAATGTGACACAATTTAGTACACTTTTTTATTTAGATATAGTTGTACTATTCCATAAACAAAATGGATACATACACCTGTAGTAACGTCTGTAACCCCTATTCCTTAGCTAAAACATAGAAGAAGCATTATATATTGTCCTAGCTGTTTTCAACATGTACCTCAAAGAAATTTAACCCAGGGTGAGAACACTCAATTCCGAGCTGTATGATATTGTTACATGATACTAACAATATTCAATAAGTGCTTTTCTAGGATAAAGTAGTGGTGACGAAACCTGAACTAGCTTCATCAACTCATGTCCATCAAACTTCCTGTGGACACACTACCTGTGGATACGGACCACGATGAATTCCATATCATCTTTTCTACTCTGAGAGTCTGCTATGACAAAATCTGCAATTATGAACTCAATGAACTTTTCTTGTGTAAAGATAGATCATAAATAAGGGATATATGTGTACATATTTGTATATATTTGATGGATAAGAAGTGATAATAATCTGAGCACGGTGAAATGGTATGGAATAAGGGGTGGAATGTCCTGGTTTGAGGTAAAACAAACCAATTTTCTATTTTACAATTTTACTTTTTTATCTGGGCCTCTTCTAACTAACTAAACTCCAAAATTAACAGCACATTGCTCAGAAAACTGTTCACTCACAGTGCTAAGACCTGATTACACCAAGGAATGGTGTGCAGAGAGGCCCTTGATTATACTGATTGCTAGAACAACCAAGGTCTGGGAATTTCCTTATTTGCCCCCAGGAGGGTCAGAAGTAGAAAAGCATCAAGGGATCACACCTATAGGGAGGAGAGGACAAGACAGGTGACTCAAAACTGACCAGCTGGGGTATTCCATCCCATCTGCATCATGCTCAGTATAAAAGCTGAGGGATCAAAAAGTCAACTCTCTTTCTTCAATGGCAGACATCCAAGGAGGACCCTGACTGTTCGTCTGCCTTTGATCCCAATCCTAGTGATCCTGACTGCAGATCTGGAATCCAGCTCCTGTCAGTCACCGAGTCCAGTCTGGGTCTTTTCCCAGTGCCTGCTGGTGATGTGGTTGTCATCCTGGGAGCTTGATATGGTTTTGTATATACTGTATCTATTTCATTATTTTCTTCTTACTTTAATTTTAGTATTAATACTTTATTAAAGTGGTTTACTTCATTCTAAACTTGTAAATCTCCATATCTCTTCCTCTCCTTTCTTTCTGGGAGGAGGAAGGGCCATCTGTTAATCTGGTTTTGGTAAATTTGGCTGAAACCACAACATATATGTACTCAAAGAAAAAACCTGGTTCAGGTATAACAACATTTATCTTAAAATATGACTGTTTACCTTTGCTAGCCAACCCATTTTCCACCAGACCAACAAAGATACTTCATCTAATGAAGGATGTAATACTTAACAGTCAACACACACACATATATACACCTCTATGTATAGCTATAGATACATACATATATAAGTAAAGGGGTCTATATGGAGTGGGAATGTAAAGCCAAAACATTTAACTTTAAGCCAGGACTCTTCTGATCTCTTTGCATTTTCACAAACTGCTAAACCACCGTAGAAGAGGATGCTCTTGAAACAGAACAGATGATCTCATCCATTGATCTGGAAAGATCCCAGATCTTTCTGCTAACGTAAATGAAAGCAAAGGAGGTTGGAACAAGGATAATCCTCTACCTTCTTTTTCTACTTAACAGGCATAAATCAATGAGTAATAAATTGCTGGCTCTAGAATCACAGAGGGTAACAAACTTACCTGCCTACAGTCTCACCTGTTTATAACTGTTCTTCCTATATTCTGGCTAACTGCATTAAACACCATAATAATAACTTTTTTTCTTTTGTGCAACAGAAAATTATTTGCTGTTTTCCCTGAAATTCCCAGAGCAGAGCCCAGTTCTTTAGTTTTGGCTATTTGTGGAAACAAAATAACAAGAAATCTTAGCTTCCTAAAGAGCCCCAGAAATTAAACTAGGTCATCTAATCACCAGATGCTGCTCTCATTTGAGGCTGAAATGGGAGATTTTGATGCCTCTGACTCTGAACTTAAATCTGATCTGGGACTTGGCCTCAAACTGAACCATCCCAGTGCCAGAGCTTTAGTGCTTATCTAAAAGCAACCAAGCCTCCTTGGTAGTTTAAGCTCAGTCACCACCGTCATAGCAATGCTGGTCACATGGAATGAATTCACAGGTGAAGGAGACCTGCAAGTAGTTGGCTCTTGCTTGTTCTGTCCCCGTTTCCCAGCTAGTATGCTCTAAGGAGCAGGCTGTTGAAACCCAGGGGNGGAAAAAAAAATCGGAGCAAAGTTATGATTTATTTATTTTTAAAAAAAAAAAAAAAAAAAAAAGACAAACTGCCTGAAAAAAATCCCACAAACTGCAATTTACAGTGACCGTATTTGTGACTGAAGTTTTGTGGATTGTCCTTCACACTTAAAGGGGCAAGCCTACGTGTTGCCATTGCTTTCAGTAGGAAGATGATGTAGGTAAAAAAGATGGAGCAGAAGTTCTCTTACAGAAAGACTGCAAATATTTTTGTCTTCTTATAATTCATGCTCTTATTTGATAAAAATTTTACTTATTTGATTTTTTTATGCTGCTTTGAATTTACACTGCATATATGAATCGTGCCTATGTCAAACAATTACTTCTCCCTCAATTTAGTGGTCTGGAGACGAGGGTTGGCAGACAAAACTCCAAAAAAGAGAGACCCTGATATAGTCATGTGCTAAGATAGTTCTAATAAACAGTGCATCTCGATACATCCCCATAGAAACCTTCTTTCTTGAGGACATTTGGCCCCAATTCTATGCTACCAGCATTTACATGGTTACTGACTTTTATTCTTTTATTCATTAACTGAAAAAGTATAATGTAACATTTAGCAAAACGTGTAAGCAAGGAAACCATCTCAGTAAAATGTATTATTTATCTTGCCCTAACACAAATCCTAGACAAGAACAAGGATAGGAACACACACTTATGAATGTGATAGAGTTATAATGATTTAATGAGTTACAGCTTATCACCAACTGAATTGCTACATATTACTGTTTGCATGATTTTCAGGTCTCCTCTCCTTGCAGGTTAGTGTAAAATTCCATATGTAAGAGAAGATGCTTTAAGTAAAATAATTTGGCTTTGTATCCAGTATGGCTATGGTAAAAATGCTGGCAATTATGGGGGCTTAGCTAAGAGAAAGTGGTATTTTGCTAAGCCAATGTAACTGAAGTCTGTACCTAAATGAAACAGATTTTGATTTATTCTCTTTGTCATGGACTTCAGTGTAACTATTCTAGCTTGCACTAATCTGAAGGAAAAATTGGATGAAAATGATTTATGAAATCCAGGGGGGCGTTTCCTTCTTTTATTCCTACCATCACATTTTCTTCACTCTAATTTCTGCTATTCTGACATTGTTTTTCTCTTTTGACTTGCTCTTAAAAGTTGACCTTTGTTGCTTCTCACAGTGCAGGGACTACATGGCTGTGCACCAGTTTAATGTTAATGAGTAAAAAGCTCTAAAGTCTAACAATAATTAAATAGGTCCTTGTAATTGATAAGTACTTGGGGGGTGGGGGAGGAATGCTGTTTTTTCACTCAGGGAAAAGTAAAATTCTTGACCTAGGTTTGGAGCACAAAAAGATGAAAAATAAAATGAGAAAAAAAAAATCAATCAGAACAGCTGAGAAAAAAAACAACCTAGCAATTGAGTAAACAAATATATCAAACTGGAAAAACACTGCTTAAACTTATTTTTTCCACTTGCAACTGTGGAGTCCTTCCTGGTTTGTATTCACAGAGTATATCAGAGTTTAAAGGAGATGAAGCATTAGCTACGTATATAAGAATAAGCGTGCCAGAACAACCCTATCTTCATAAGGAAAAAAAGCTACATACCTTGCTGAATTTAATTACCCAGAAGAGTGGAAATACCTATATCCTCTGATTTCATTCTAGCCTCCTTGATTCTTCTAATCCCCCTCTTAGGGTAGCCCTGTCCTTGCTGAGGCTTCCTGTCATGTGATGAGGAGAAATTACCAGGGAAATCATGGTGACACTGAACTCAACAAACTGGACTTTAGTCCTTCCTCTCCTTTCCCCCAAATAAAATTCTTGTTGGGCAAAAATATATTTTTAAATTCCTTTGCAAAACAGGAAAATGTATGAATTGCCCTGCATTATACTGAGTTTTACAAATCAAAGATCATAGGGAGGGTGCACACTCAACATAGACTGGAGTACCTATCAGTTATCATGAGCCCTGAACATTCACTTGAGATAAAAAAGAAGGGACAAACATGTCATGCTTCATGCTCTGTGCATGAAGTTTTCATTTGGTGATCCCTTTCTGTGATACAGATCACACTTCTTCAACACAACTGAATCCTGTGCTTAATTTACAAAGAAACTGTGCCTGCGATGAGGTCTTGGTGCAGATCAGAAGCTCCAGCATCGTACAGCAGTCAGGGAGTATCTACCCCAGGATCCTCACCATGGCTGCAACCCTGGTTCATGAGCCTTCTTGACTACATGACTTACCTTTGCATGTCAATAGGGAGAAAATTATATCTTCTCATCAGCTATGACATATTGTGCCACCTGCTCAGAAAATTTTATCTAACAAAAAACATGGACAAGTTTGCTCTGTATTGCAGGGCACGTTGTTTCAAAAAGTATTTCAAGTTCTTTCTCCGTAAGCCTCAGCTATATAGGAAAATTCATCCAACTATCTACAAGAGGAGTCTGGAAGATATTCAAGAAGCGATTTTTTTTTGGTATCGTGTTATTGGAAAAATGGCAAATACCAGCCCCAGGCAACCACAGTGCTTGTAAGAAGTACATTTTCCTAATCTGCTTTCCTTTTTTTCCTTTTTTTTCCTAATTCTCTTTGGAATCTTGAATGGATTTTACATCTCAAAGAGCAACTTTCTCTTACTAACCATATGTTGAAGTCAGAGCCCATCTATTTTTCTCTTGTCTCTGCTGTAATGTTTTTAGATTGATAGGCTATAAAATAAAATTAAAGTGGACCCCTCCAGAACATCCAACCTGATTTTCCCCATATGCAGGTTTTAAAAGATCATAACTTTTTCTCTGATTGTTGTATAAATTAAAATCATCTGTTTACTAATCTTTCTTTTGCAATTTATTTTTCTTCATAGTCAGATCCACATTTGCTGTTGCATTGCAGTTCTCCACTACATTATATTCTTATATTCCAGTTTAGTCACAATCATTAGTGGATAAACTCCATTATAGATGCTTCTATAAGCATCTCAGTGGTGAAGCTGAGAATCTAGGTCAATTTTTTCACTGAAAAGTGAATCAAATTTCTTCCTGATGATATTGGAAAGTGTGATAGGGAAAAAAAACTCTATGGAATATCTCAGTAAACTTTGATAGACTCCTAAACCTTGATCAGCATTACCAACCAACAGCATGAAATCATACACTTCTGCATCCAGCAGCTACTAATAAATGTTCATCCAACTAATGCTTCATTACAGGTTGGGGCTTATCATCTCTAGAAACCACATGCCACTGTCATTTTCCTCTGTGTACTTCCAAATTCTCTCATATCTACGACAGTGTGACCAGGCAGGAAGGTGAGGACAGAATTTAGTCCCATGAGTCTATCACATGGGGGAATTACATAAGTGAATGAATATCACTGAAAACACAGATTAAAAGAATCCTAAATAAGTTGTTATAAATCCCCTGCTATCCTGTGCAGTTTCAGCAGCTTCCATCTTTTATGCTCTTAGTCTGAATATCTTAACAAAAATAACATTCCGATGAGGCCACTGTGTTTCTAGAAATGAAATATCTAGCATTCATAGTGCTTCACGGAGTGCAGCAGAATAGGTTTTAGATTTCACTAATTTCACTTCTAATATAACCATATCACCAAGCAGTTGGTTTTATTGTACAGGCCAGCACTGCTCTGCCTTACATTTACAACCTTTTACTCCTCAGTCAGTCCCATGGCAGCAAACAGACACATGTGAAACATTTGCTGTTCCTCAAAATGAAGACAAGTTATGCAATCAAAGTTACTGATACATCTGATTCTGTCTAGCTTTTTAGGATAATCTTCTGGTCAGGTGGGATGGTTTTCTCCTATTTCTGCCTGGCTGATGGTGTGATGTTATGGAAGGAGCACATCACTCTACCTCGGCTTCTTCCTTCTTAAGATGGGTATAAGGCAATCTCCTTGCTATCCTTCGTGCCATTCTTTGAGGTCTTCTGATGAAAGGTGCTAAAATAAGCACTATGTATTATTCATATATTAATTCGCTCTGGCATATTGGTTTCAGGAAACTTCATTTAAGAGCACTGGGAAATCAACATCAAAGAAATGCAGTTACACACAGTGAATACACTCAGCAGTGGAGCAGACCAGGCCTGACACAGCTCTGAAAAGCAAATAAAAACTGAGCATAGAAACTCTGTAATCTCCTTATGACCAGAAAAAGAAAAAAAAAAAGGAAAAAAAAAAAAAGAAAAAAGAAAAAAAAAGGCCTTATAATAACTTTTCCACAGCTTTTGGGGCAATATTGTACAGCTTAGTAGTGAATTAGACCCTCATCATAGAATTTTGTAGGGCAGCCCAGAATACTTACGGAGTTAATTTAATTAAGAAAGTGATGGTCCCAGGCAAAATCTTAAGCAATTAAGAGCCCCTGGGTTCTTTGACTTTCAGCTTGTCTTTTAGGGGGACTTACTTTTTGTGAGTTTTGAGATGTTTCTGTTCTCTTTCAGTCTCCAAAGTATCTTGAGTGGGACACCCAAAAAACTGACCAGTCCAAAATCCCACATCACTTCTGAGATGCTGGAATAAACTACCACCACACAAATTTTTAAAAAACTCTTCCTTATTCTGCCTTCACCAGGGTTTTTCCTTAGGAGTACGTACTAAACCATTTTCAAAACCAAATTAAAAAAAAAAAAAAAGTTTATATATGGTGATATTTTCTGGTTTTAGCTCTTTTCTCTCCATTACTTTGAAAGATTGTTTTGAGATATGCATATAAAATAAAACACTCTGAACTATAGAGGTAAAAGTAGAATTTCACCAGGCAGCACCAAGATGTGCCCAAAAAAACTTTATAGCATAATTTCCTATAATGAACCTTGAAGCTTAAATTCTTGATTCTGTAAACAAAGGCAGTATATGTGCACTGAGGGAAGACAATTCATAGTAATTTTGTCAGCGAAATTGTTACAGTAAAGGCCTAAGCAACACTTAATCTACCTGTCACTTGTCTTGAAAGGGCAGATTACTTTTTCCTCAATCTTGGCACATCCAATTAAGGTAGACTTACAAGCCAGGCAGGTGTAAAGTGCAAGCCAGCACTTGTTCACATTAGCAATTATCAATGGAAAAAATACATAAGTGCTGAGGCTTGGCACAACAGTTACCCTGGCAACCGTTAGCACTCAGAGCCTCAGCAGAGACTAACATGACAGTTTGACATCTTTTCCCATAAAAAAGATGATTGCATTTTCTCTTTCCCTCTCCATTTTCCCCTTCCCTTCTTTTTTGTGCTGCTTTTCCAAAGCTCCCGGCAGTGACCCTGCCTTGTTTAACTCTAGCTGCTCACCTACAAGCATGTAGGGGGCTGAACTGAACTCCCTCACTTTGCCAGCCACTAGAGCATTATCTAGGGAAACCAAGAGTGTTTACTGTTTACCTGACCAAGCCTGATGAGCAGGAAGGATGGGTAGAAAAGCTGCATTAGTCCTATTGATCCAAAATAGAATCCTAGAATTGCCTAGATTGAAGGGACCTTCCAGATCATCAAGTCCGACCATCAGCCTAACACTGCCAAAACCACTCAACCGTGTCCCTCAGCACCACACCTGTCCATCGTAAATACGTCTGGGAAGGTGATTCAAACATTTCCCTGGGCAGCTTGTTCCAGTGCTTGATAACCCTTTCAGTGAAGACATTTTTCCTAATATTCATCCTAAACCTCCCATGGTACAAGTTGAGGCCATTTCTTATTCTATCTCCTGTTCCTTGGCAGAAGAGACCAACCCCTCCCTGGCTATTCCCTCCTATCAGGGAGTTGTAGAGAGTAATAAGGTCTCCCCTCTCCTTTTCTCTAGCCTGAACAACCCCAGTTCCCTCATCCGCTCCATAGAAAACTTACTCTCCAGACTCTTGACCAGCTTTGTTGCCCTTCTCTGGACTCACTTCAGCACCTCAATGTCTTTCCCATAGTGAGGGGATCAAAACCAAACACAGTATTTGATGTGGGGCCTCTTCAGAGACAAATACAGTGAGACAATCACTGCCCTGGTCCTGCTGGCCCCACTATTCCTGATACTGGCCAGGATGCTCTGGGCCTTCTTGGCTAACTGGGCACATTGCTGGCTCATATACAGCTGGATGTTGACCAACACCCCCAGGTCATTTTCTGCTGGGCAGAGATGTGCTGCCCAAATTCTCTCAATGTTATCCTTTTTTATGTGATATTCTGGAATATCCAGTAAGGCACACCATTCATCTGTGGCAATTTGCCTCAAGATACTGCCCCCTCTTGCGTATGCATGGCCCATTGTAAACTGTTTTCTCTTTATTCACAGGCTTCTTGAAAAGGAAGAGAAAATCAACCAGGAGGAAAATATTTGTATTCTGTGCACAGGGGAAAAACCTCATCCTCAGTTCCACCAGGGAATTCAGTCCAAGCAAACTCTGCAGAAACTCCAATCTCAGAACATACCCAACTGCCCGGCCCTTGAGGACAGAAGAGCTGGCAGCAAGTTTAGTGTCTCTTTGGATGAGTCGTTGTTCTGTAGATTAAGTTGTCTGAAATTTTTGACTGTCTTAGCTGCCAATTCTGTTATATCTATTTGTCATTTTTGTGTCAAATAGATTTAAAGAGTGATATGTCTACATCATTTTTTTTTTGTTAATCAGTGAGTGTTTCAGTTAATGTTTACCAGACTTGCCCTTTGCTGTTCCTCAGAAGTAATTTCCTTTTGTTGTTGCTTAATGTCCCTTTCCTAGGCAGTCTTTTGACATCCATTGTTTTCTTTCAGTCTTGCTTTCTCTTTAATTTTGCTTGTATCTTTCAGTTCTAAGAAGTTAAATGACAATCTTAAAAATCTAGATTTCATTTGGTTTTATTTTCAGTTGTTTGTTTTCTTCCCTCTTTCTCCTCTGATGTATGTCATTCCTGTCCTTCAACTCATCGTGTTCTCACTCACTGTCATCTCCAAATGGAGAAAATTGGATGGGCAGGGGATAGTTGTTTTCTTTTGTGGATGGAGGAAGAAAACATTTGCTAAGCTGTGTATACAAGAAAAACTTTCATGGTAACATTGAGCTGGTCATCTTGTCCTTACTTTAAAATTCCAGAGAAACTGAACACATCCTCTGAAAGACTTGCAGAAAATAAAAGTAAACATCTCCCCATGTTTACAAGAAAATTCTGCATTTGCTTATTATTACATATGCTGCAGCCTTAGACCTCACAGATTTCAAAAGAATAGGTTTTGGCTGTGGATTAACATTGACCTGAAAATTGAAGATACAGAGCCAAATCTTATTGCCTATGTTGCTGTGATCTGTTCCCATGAGCAAACAGAATCTGCGGTGTAAGTTTAATTCTGTCAGCAGGATGAAGGTGTAATAAATAAAGGTAATAAACATTTTACAACATTAAACAATCTTTCACAGCCAGTCAATTCAACGATTTTGAGCAGCCTTAAATTTACTGGAATGTTTCTAATCATGAACAAGAAACAAAGTCATACTTCCTCTGGTACAGTTACATTGATTAGAAGAGTCAACCGGTAAACATTATTACTACTTTCAGATTCTGGGACTAAGAGAAACTTGTTCCTTTCCCTGTCATTCTGTGGACTGCATTGCAATCTCTTCCACAACAACATAATTTAATTTAGAAATCATGATGCTATAAGTACTTGAGAAGCAGATACAGCCATTCAGTCAGAGAAAGGTCATGTTAACATAAATATTGAAAAGAATGATAATTAGGCAAGAAAAACAGCAAAACACATTAAAGAGAAATGAGGCAATTTTTAAATGTTAACATCTCAATTCAGAAATGTTTACACTACATTTAATGGTTCCATTTTCAATGAGCATTCCAATAAAAAAAATTACTGAGCAAAATTATGGAAGAGAATTACAACCGGTGATGACATTGTATACATTGTACCATCTTGAGAGAAAATTAATTGTCTGAACCTTGTTAAACACAACAGAATTCAAATAGTCCAAGCATGACTTAATGCTGAGTAAAACAAAGTACTCTCTTATTAAGAGGAAGGTACTTTGTCTTTTGATGATAGATCATAATTTAAAATTCTGAATATTTCAACTAGCTATAATATATTTTATTGTTTCTATAAATTATCCAACACATATAAGGTTGGATAAAAGTAAGAATGTCACAACAACGTTAACAAAATCATAGCCTGAAATACACTGTGGCTCAGTATTACTATGAGAAATATGTGTAATATTGATTTCCATATAATCCAGTCTTGATATCAAGAAACACACACTTAATGACACTTAAAACTCACAAACAGGCTAAGCTTATTGTTTCAAGGTGACTTCCACCTTGCAGCATATGCTTTTCAAGTTTAATTTTAAGGCGTGTTTTTATGTTAATATGACAAGAAACCTTAAAACTTTTATCAAAAGATTCCTAGTTTTACATATGCTTAGTTGATTTTTATTTTTGTTTCCCCTCACTTACCACAGAATTCTATGACTCTGTGATCACAGAATCATAAAATAGTTTAGGTTGGAAGGGACCTGAAAGATCATCTCGTTCCAAACCTCTGCCATGGGCAGGGAGACCTCCCACTAGACCAGGTTATAGCTGTTACCACTTTAATATGTTAATTTAAAAATAAATTTTAGAGTTAAAAGCTAAAATTCCCTCCCAGGAAAATCTGAGTACTTTTGCAGTTGGATTATCTAGACACCACAACCAGTGCCGGAGTGCCACAATAATGCGGCAGTAGCACAACACAGTCCCCAAAGCAAGGTCACTGTAATACAGCTCAACTGGGATGAAGAAGGATAGACAGAGGCACAGGGCAATAAAGAAATGGGCTGGTAATTTAACTTTTTTTGTGCCTTTATTTTATTCTCAGTGTTTTTGCCACAATAAAAAGCCATCCAGTTTAACCTACACAATTATCAGGTCAAGGAAATACTTCTGGTTTTGTTTGAGTCCAAGGGAAGGAGGGATTGGTATCACAGAAGTCAGATTTTAGGAAGAAGTGATTAACATATTGTGAGAAGGGACAAATTTAACTAAGAATTCCTTCTTTAATTACAACCTCCTACACCCTTCTTTAAAATGCAAATGAATCTGCTTAAGTGAATTTACTTTAAAAGGGCTGTCATGTGAGCACTCCCTCATTGGCAGGGACCTGAGAACCTGAAATTTAAAGGAGAGATTTCAGAGAGCTTAGAGCTTTAAGCAAATAAAGTGTATATAAAATAACTTGACAAAATTATGTTCCTGTGGTTTTCAGTCCCAGGGGCCAGGGCCTCTTGCCCACAGGCAGCGTATCTTCCAAAACTGTAATGTCAGCAGATATTATGGGAATGACAACAGGAGCATAAGAAAGTTGGTTGCCATTGTAAAATGCAGGGCCTTGATTCTAGCCAGGAAAATCCTGGATATTAGAAAGCCCAGATACCTTTAACGCTTCTTTGCCACTTTACTCTCTAAGCTCTTACACCTGAATTTCATCAAAAATCAGGATAGACAAAATTTGTTTGCTCAAAATGACAAACTTAGCCGAAGTCACAGCAGCAACAGAGGCCATATAAAAAACATGGCTATATTTTTCTGCTCTTTGGTACAAATACAGCTACTTACCCAGCACTCATTATTGGGAGTATTGTTGGGTCAATTTTCAAGATATCTAAAGGCAGAGCTGCTATGATTTCTGTAAATGGGCTATTAGTTTCCAAGCAAAGAGCTGATTTTTGGGTTTCACCAGATTATGCCTTGTGACAGAATTTCTCTAAAAAAAAGTGGCAAAGATGTCCTTCTGTGAAAGAAATTCAACCTCAAATTTCTAAGCATTATGGGCACTGGGCAACAGAACATGGAAAGTTTGTCCCTGGTAGAGCTTAATAGAAAATAGTGTAAAACAAGGCGTGTAAAGAAATTATTTCTTGAAAACTCTTGCTGGTTTTAGTCTTTCTGTAACCCTTTCTCAGGGAAATGACACAGCCTCCCACACAACCTAGTCTTGTGTTTCGCTTTCTTGTTAGAAAGTTCTCCCAGAAGTTTCACTCAGATCTCTCTGATGCAGCTGAAGCTTTTGCTTCTTTCTCCACTCAATGAGGAAAAAGAGAATGTTTTATCCCTTTTCTTTACGAAGGTCTCTTCTGCATATTTGGAGATGATTACCCTCTCTTCCTTAAGTCTTCTCATCTCTAGACTAAACAGTCTCAGCTCTTTCAGGGATTACACTGATTTCATAATGTCTCCTTGCCATTTTTGGAATTTGAACAAACTAGCAGATGTATAATGATACTAGGTTGACCCAACAGGGTCTTTAAAATGTAAATAGGCTTTACACACTAGTATCTGTTGATTCTTGCAGAGGAAATTCCTGTTGACTAATGCCAATAAAAATAGCAAGGAACAAATTGTGTGAACTGACATGGCTAACACTGGCCAGGCGTTCACCATATTAAATGAGTGAGGCAGAACGACTTTTCTTACTGCAGAAAAGGCAGAACGTCTTTTCTGACTTAAAGGGTCAGCCCCTTGAGTGTTATCATTCCTTAGCTCAGAAACTTTTGATGGCCAATATACACACGGTTTTCAGAATCATAGAATCATAGAATCCTCCAGGCCAGAAGGGACCTCCAAAGGTCATCTAGTCCCACCTCCCCGCAGTTGCAGTGACACCCTCAACTAGACCAGGCTGCCCAGGGCCTCATCCAGCCTCACCTTGAATATATCCTGGGATATAGGATAACCTGTTCCAGTGCTCAACCAGAAAAAAAAGGACTTATTCTAGATCTTCATTTAGTGTGTTTGTCTATTTCTGGTATGACACCATCGGAAACTCTCCAAGAGATTTTTGTCAATGGCGTATAACTCCTCCTGAGAACTGGGTTGGAGTGATGACACGGACCCTTAAAACCTTAGCTTTTATGCTCATTTTAAAATCAGGATTTGGTGTCTGCACAAGCCATTTGATATGGGGAAGCAGCCTTTTTCCAAGGGGATTGACTATGCATACGACAACATAAATCTGTGAAAATGAATCAACTGACTCAGCTGCCGATGACTGCAAAAATGGCCTAGATGCCGTTTACTGTTACCTTTTCAAGCAGGAGCTTGAAATTAGGAGAATTATAGCAAAACTGTCATTGAGGAGGGATAGACTGCCTGGAATTTGAAACGCAAACCTATTCTTATCCCTTATGCAGGAGAAAGATAAGTGGGGAAAAAAAAAAAAATTAACAGCCATAAGAGTTCACTCCTAGCTGCAGTTTCATCTTATTTATTGTTGTTATTTATTTTTATATATATATATTTAAAAGCTTAAATGATTTGTTAGCTCTGCATCAAGCTAACCCATATAAATGCATGTTTTACTGCAAGTGCTACAATTTTTAATGCTGTTTATTATTATTCTCTTAGCACCTAGAAACTAATATCAAGCTGTAAGGCTTCACTCTGCAAGCCTCTCTATAAGCATGTGAGACAAGGGCAGTTGGTGCCCTGGAGGGGTCACAGCGTAGGATTTTGGAAGGATGAAGCCCATGACCAGACATCAAGAGGGACAGGTGGGTGACAAGGTGATGTAGAATCAATACTTTTACTTGAAGGAGCAAACTTTGTGGCAGAGATAGGTGTGTTAGTGAAGAATAGAGGACAGGGAGGGGTCTTTGTCTTCCTCTGCTTCTTTGTGTTTTGTGTCACACCTGCTTGTTGCTTTGGGGCTTCAAATAAAGCCCTGTCCTGTGACCGGCTTTTCCTGGACACCTCACTATGTCTGTATGGAGCCAGTGATAGAACAAGAGCAAATTACTTTCAGCAGAGACACGCTTGGGTTTTCCTAGCACCACTGGGGAGTCTTTTGCACAACCAGCGGAAAACATTGATACAAATACCTAAGATTAAAATTACCAGGATCTGACTTGCGCTGTGAGAATCTATTCCCTAAATGAAAAAATGTAACATCAGCAAAGAACTAAAAAATCTCCTCATCCTTAAATATGTATACTAAAAAAAGAAAACGTAAAAAAGAAAGACTACCTGGTTAACAAAAGAAGGCTGGAAAAGCAAGTGCTCTGGCTGAAACACCTCATATAAAATACCTGTCATCTGCTCCCCTTTTACACTGTGGAAGTTCTAGCCTGGATTCCCCCTTCAGGTTTTTCATGACAGAAGAAGAAATGATTTATTGCCTATTCTTGACCTCTCTGAGTCTCTGTAGGTTAAAGCTGGCATCCTGGTTTCCAATGACTTTCACAGAAATGTACATTCCCTTTTAGAGCTTCTGATGTAAAGTCCAGTCCCATGACAGATCTGTTGTTTGGTGTTGAATGTTTTATTCAGAAGGATTTTGTATATGCCCATGCATATTCCGAGATCATCTACTATCTCAATAAGCCACCACAGGGTGCGAGACCAACTTAATTGGTTTCAGAAGCAGTTGATGGACAGAAAAACATAATGAGTGCTGGTAAATTGTGTTTTCAATGGATGGGCTCCCAGCTATGTGATTTAATCCACTTTACCACCTCTCTCTAGCACCCAGGAAAGGTTCTGATTCAACAAAACAACAAAACATTTACTGAAGTGCTGCTTCAGTAAAGTGGTAAAGTGGTGTAATTACACCCACTGCATGCTAACTTTTAGGACCCATTATTAAGATCATGTGTTCAGTGAGAGAGAAGGCAACATTAAACAGGCCAATGAGATCCAACTGGGCAGCAGTTAAACATTAAAAATATCATCTGTGGTCCTGAAGGCTAGTATAAGATCTTAGCTGAATGCCACAAACTATGGATAGAATCAGTATGTTTTGTTTGGGTTTGCGTTCTTGGCCTTCAGGAAAAGTTTGGTAAACATTATCAAAAATAGCAAGCTGCTGGGATTTTCTATCCTACTAATCATGGTACCTCTAGAAGTCTCAAGTACATGGTCTGCCAAGATTTGCATTTGTTATCATACAGATTCTTATGTTGATATATGCACATTCGCTGGTTATAGAGCTGAGGTAGGTAAAAAGATACACTACCATTTTGTTTAAATCAAAAAAGCCCATGTTACTCAAGAAACTAGAGAATTTCAGATACCCGAAGATAGGTGTTCACATGCAGCATTTATATGTAGACAAGGTGTCTTACCCACATCCTCCAGAGATCAAGGCAATAAATTCTGGGGAGTTGGTATTCATCTCCAAACTCCTAAAGCTCAATCCAAACAGTGTCAGCAATATCCTGGATACCTCAAGCCTCAATTTAGTTGCTGTAACTTAGTTGCCTGATGCCATTTGAGATGTTGTAGGCCATCCTGTCTGATCTCAAGCAGTTGCTTCAGAAAGGTGGATATCTCTCACACAACACATGATAAGCAGATGATTTTGTTATTATAAATTGTGTTGATACCTGCACTTACACACCTGAATTGTGCCTTGTTGAAATGATTGACTGTCTCCATTGGCTGAAATGATAAGTATCTAGCAGACCAATAGACCCTTGTCTGTAGTGTAGATACATTATGGGCACCTGAAAGTAGTTGTCTGAACCTGAAGAAAGACTAGGTGATAAGCAGAAAGTGCTTTAGTTTATCATTGGAAAAGAGCTTCCACTTGACTGAAATGGACAGCCGTTTGTGGGAGGAACAGCTGAAGAACACTTGAAACTAAGTGATAACACAGAAATTAAAAATAGGTCAGCAATGCAAAAGGCAAATAGACTTGGATGACATCTGTAAATGACTTTATCACAGCACCAGTGTTAACCCAAGGTACTTAAAAGTAAACCAGAACCTAAACCATCATGACCAGTCCAGAGACAAAGCCATAATCCAAACCCAAATGAAAATAACGCTATTGACCATGAAACAGAAATTACTGGATGCTACCTAGACAAATAGTTATTTGCACTGACCCTGCTGCGTCCTTGAAAATAACTGACTTTGCTTTGATGATGACAAAAATGCTGTTTGAGATGAAGATAAGATAGGATTAAATTCTTTGAACTCTCAGCCTGCCAAAAGCCATGTCTAAATTTTCTAGAAATGTATCTTTTTAGAGCAATTATGCCTACCCCAGGATTTCTTTGTCTTTTCATCTTATACCTGAATTTTCCTGGACAATAGAGTCATTGTAGACAACTCCTTTAGATGGGGTGCCTGATATTTGGAGCGTAGCAAGATTAATGCCACTTAATCTAGAGACTTGGATTTAATTTTCTCCCTCTACTGAGAGCATCTAATTTAGGCTGGATCCCCATATCACTGGATAACAAGTGTGCTAGCTTCTTTGGAGATTTAGGTGTCTGCTCCTTCTGGATGCAGTTTGTTGTGTGTCCAGCATGGATAATCTATCAGATAAGACTGACTCTGCCTCACAATGGTATTGTGAAGGATAGATATAAGATATTTTTAAATGCATAAAAGGTAAAAGAGACCATTTTGGCACATTAGACAGGTGGTGTCATGAACAAATATGAAAGTCAATGCAAATATAAAAATAGAGTACGTTTTAAACTGGACTGTTATTTGACTTCTGCTGGCTATGGTAGAAGATGGAGATATGCCATAACTTTTTATTCTCATCATCTTGGTTCCTTTTGCACTCTGTTCTCCTTACTGTAAAATCTCAGGAACAATTTTGGATTTATTGTTCGCTTAAACCCCTCGGCATAGCTCATCAGCTGAAAATGCCGCCATTTTCATTACTTTATGTCTTGCCTTATTTCTGGGTCGTCTGCCATTTTTGAAGCATCTGAGGGAGACTGGAAGGGAGGGAATAATGCATCCTCTAAGACCAGGCCCACAGCTACACTTAGAGATCTGTATTATCTTGTAACTTTAATGGAGGAGTTTCGTTATCTACCTTCTTTACTCCTCCATATCCTTAGCAAGGAATACAAATGTTTGCCAAAGGGCCTTTCCTATTTTCTTTGATGCTTAGAATTACAGTCAAATACATTTGAGACCCAGTATTGCAACAGTTTTTAATCGTTTTAATTACCTTGTTAGTTGATCTTGAGCAATAGGAGATCTTTTTTAATATCTTCATTTTTGTCCAAAATATTATGCCTTTCTCTGAGACGTGTTAGCATAATTTGTCCCTCCTGTGTACTGATAAATAGTGACATCCAGATCAATTTTATTTCTGTCCTTCAGAGGTAGGGAAGAAGAGGATTTTGCAGTTATGGTTTGAAACTAGAAGAAGGGAGATTTAGATTGTATATTAGGAAGAAACTCTTTAGTGTGAGGGTGGTGAGGCACTGGAACAGGTTGCCCAGAGAAGCTGTGGATGTCACATCCCTGGAAGTGTTTAAGGCCAGACTGGATGGGGCTTTGAGCAACTTGCTCTAGTGGGAGGTGTTCTTGTCCATGGCAGGGGGGGGTTGGAACTTGATGATATTTGAGGTCCCTTCCAACTCTAAACATTCTATGATTCTATGATAAGACATAACATCTCATAGAGATGCCATTTTGTTTTTACTTTCTGGAAAATCTGGAAATATTCCTAATGTTCTAGTACATATTTGTGCTTATTCACCTGGGTAGGCTGTGTTGGACAAAGACATAAATGAGGTTCACAATAATAGAAATCTATATCATCTCCTATATCATTATTGTGTGTTTGGAAATTGGTCAACACAGACATCCCTGGAGCTGGCACAGAAGTCCATACATTTTTTGACCATCCCAGGACACCCTGTTCACAAAATGCTTGAACCTATACACATGCTAGAGATGCTAAATTATCTGTTTTAGCTGATTAGTGGTGCAAATTTGAAGCACACTGTCATAAATCACCATCACTCATGTATTTTCTGGAATTGTTTTTCTGGGAATGGTTTCAACAAAAAGGCAGCAATCCTGCATATAGCTAAGAAGCACACACACACAAAAAAGAAAAAATAATAAGAGGATAAAACCCACAACAAGAAAAAATCCTTTGATAATTTAATACTCTAAAAATATAAATACATATATTCTGTTTTAATTTTCTCTTGGAAAGAGCTAGAATTAAACTTGATAGACACAGTTCAATTCCCAGCCTTTGCCTTGACATCATGTGTGACAGGGTTGTGGGATTTTCTCACTCTTCTGTGGTGGGACCTCCTCACTTCTATTAGGGGAATATCTCTCCTTAAAGAAATGTCCTGGAGGAAGATAAAGGCAGAGCTATGATACACCATAAGAATAGGAGCCACAGCTAATTGAGGTAGAAAAACGCACAATTCTGTGGTCATTTTCTCCTTTTCTTCCAGACAGCAGGACATTGCAAAATTTGAGAGGCTTTAAATTTAACATTTTTTACACTTCATTTTCAAGCCTTGTCTCTGTGAATGGCAGAGCTCACAAATCTTGATTTCTTGGGGATTTCGTTTTGTGGTAGGTCTGTTTTCCAACAAAATCATCATGCTGCTGCTGTGTGAGCTTGCCTTACTGACCCCCAGGGAACCCTCGTGGAAGAGAGGTTTGCCTAATGCCTTGGTAGTGGGAAAACCTTAATTTGAAGTTCATGACTTATTAGACACCAGCAAGTTCATTCTGAAAGCAGTGAGGTGCAAGCTCTCTGCTGTCTGCAGGAGTATGGCTGGTGGCGTTCCTATGACTACAGCATTACAATCATAGCATCATTAGAGTTGAAAGGGACCTTAAAGATTATCCAGTTCCAACCCCTAACATGGGCAGGGACACCTCCCACTAGATCAGGTTACTCAAAGCCCCATCCAGCCTGGCCTTCAACACCTCCAGGAATGGGGCAGCCACAGCTTCTCTGGGCAACCTGTTCCAGTGCCTCACCACGCTGGCAGGAAAGAATTTCTTCCTAATATCCAATCTAAATCTCCCCTCTTTTAATTTAAACCATTACCCCTCTTTCTATCCCTCCACTCCCTGACCAAGACTCCCTCTCCAGCTCTCCTGTAGCTTCCTTCAGATACCGGAAGGCTACTCTAAGGTCTCCCCAGAGCCTTCTGTTTTCTAGGCTGAACAATCCCAGATATCTCAGTGTGTCTTCATAGGAGCATTCATGACATCTTCCCTGTGCAAATTATCTGGTCTCTAATAAGGGTTGCAGAACTTGTCTAAGGACATGAGAGTGGCAAGGTTTGTAGTCTTTTATGAGTTCAGCTGACTGCTAGAAAGACAGAAACACCTATGTTTCAAATTCCGTGCACACACTTTAGATTCAATATAGAGGAAGCTAACTTCAGAATAAATACAGGTGGAGATAACTGAAGATTAAACACAGTGATTATAACCTGTTAAACAGACTGAAGAAAAAAAGTGAGTTCTGTCTGTGGAAAGCAATGAGAGATGATGCCAATTAGTGATACAAATCAATAAAATCAGATATCATATGGGAAAGGATAAGTGGATGATGACTCCGGATTATGTCATGCAAGGGAGGAAGAAGAGTGGGACCAATTACATGAAGAGATATCAGATTTAAAAGCAAGCAAAAAAAAATACTTATTCATTTAACATGCAGTAACAGTTTAAAACTGTGTTATGGAGGGGCCAAATAGCAAAACTGTGTTAAGGCAAAGACCGGAGAAATTCATGTAGCTCTCAGAGATCAGAGTTTGGACACAACCTCATGCTTTGGAAGTTGCTAGATGCTGGCAGCCAGAAGCTGAGAAGGTAATAATCTGTCTATACATGCCCTGTTTCTCAGTCATCTTTAGGTAACTGTTATTGCCTGCTTTTAGAGACAGGATCTTGGCTTGGTGAGCCCCTTGGTTTGACACAGGGTGATGGCCCTCATGTTCTTCAGTTAGCAGTTTCAGTTAACAAAACAATGAGAACGTTGACCATTTTCAGCTCCAAAGTGCTCTTTGTGAGTGTGAAATGTTATAATTTAATGTGCACTCTTATTTTAGCTGAGCCAGGCAGCAGTATTGGCAAGCTCTCTCACAGCTGGGGGGAAACCTGAATACCTAGGAAAGTCAGTTGGTGTAGGTATTCATTTTGCTTTCGTCTCCTTGGTCTTCTAATGCCTACTTCTGTCAACGTGGTTAAATGCGAATTTAATAGACATATCTTAAGTTATACTGAGAAGAAGCGTGACCCCTTCAAAGAGAAATTCTCCCTAGGTGGTCTTGCATTTTGCAAAATGCAATTAGCTGAACATCACCCTGTGAAATCAGTGTATCCTCAACAGTAGAGGCACAGCACAACAGCAGCTGAGCAAAGGAGAAAGCGTGTCTCTTCCCAAGAGACAGGCAAGGTGGAAAAACAACAGAAAGATGAAAATACACCACTAGTGACAGGGTGTGTGGGGAGAAAAGTCTTTAGTGATAATAATGAAAAAGGGCTGAAATTATTTCCTGGAGGTGTTCAAGGCCAGGTTAGATGGGGCTTTGAGCAACCTGCTCTAGTGGGAGGTGTCCCTGCCCATGGCAAGTGGGTTAGAACTCGATGATCTTTAAGGTCCCTTCCAACTCTAACTATTCTATGATTCTATTTTCATCAGACTACATGCACAGCTGCAGTGAGATTCCTGGGCCTGTCTTTCTGCCTCCTTCTTTTCCTTACACCCACCAAGATCACTCTGCCACCACAAGTAGCAGGGCTGAAGCTTATCTCTAATTTTTTGGTTGTCACTTTTGGTCCTTGTTGCTGTATCGCTGATGACACATGTTCCTCTCCTTTGAGTCTTTCTATTATCTTGGCAATTGCTCTCCCTAAATGAAGTTTACACATAGATTTAGCTACCAGCTTCTCACAATTTATTTATTTATTTATTCATTCATTTTTTAACCTGAATCTGAAGTCTTACTCCAATTTTCTAACTGGAAATTTTGTGAAAAATTTAACTTTTCTTCCAATCTGGAAATTTCAAGTAATGCTTTACAAGGTACTCTTTGGTAATGGAACAGTGAACAATGAGAATTCACTTCCTTTTTCAAAAGTAATTAATAAACAAAGACAAGACACAACTTTCCTACTAAATCAATAGATTCACGGAATGTTCTCTTCCTGGCAGCTATAAAATAAATGGGACTTAATGCAATGCTAATTCTCAGAAAACAAATAAAAAAATCCCACCCTATTATAGTCAATTTAACTGATCTTACATGTACAATAGAGAACTGGGAGCAACTCTTGGACTCTTTACAGGAAAACAATATGTGTTGTGGTAACACAAAGGGGCTTCTTAGAGAATATTTTAAGCAATGTATCAGTGTACAAAAAATGCTTACTAACTGTAATCAATTGACCTTAACGGCCAATTCAGAAAAATCAATCTTATACTTTCTCTGGTTCTCTTGATCGAAACAGAAGTTGAGGCAAGGATAAACAGCCAAGCAACATGTTTTTGGCAAACTGGAGGCTCTTCGGAGTATTTGCCGTGAGTCCAGGTGAAGTCCATGGCAGGGGCTGTGCAGCAGAGGAGGTAGGGTATGGGAAGCATGAGGATGAAGACAGTTCAAGAGGAAGGGAGACAACAGAATGAGATTTTAGATATTCAGTGACCAGGGTTTGATGTCAGAGCACACCACAAAGAGGCTTTGAAAAGAGAAAAAATGTGTTTGTGTGGAAAATCTCTGCTATAGCACTGAGAGGTGTTAAAGGGCAAGAGGGAGAGTATACAATCTTTCCAGTCAAAATTGGAATCTTGAAGCAATAACAGGAGGCAATCATGTTCAGTAAACAATTAGGGACAGAACTAAAGATAAGCTAGAAACAATTTACAAGCTATATGAACTAGAAAATAGGGACACAAAGTGGAACAAGAATGAAAAGTAAATGATTAATTTTGTCCAGAAGAAAGAAAAATATTAAATAATAAAACCACGGCAACAGCAGTGCGTTGAGATCTTTGGATTATGATTTGGTTTTCCTCGTGAAATCCACTGTATACAGTGAGAATAGTTCACATACTCAGGTAATCCAAAATATTTCTGAGCAGAAGAACTAAGAGTTGGGTCTAAATTAACTATCAAAACTTGACAAAGGGACAGAGACCCTGCAGACAGATCCAGAAAATTCTGCAATCAATATGCAGCAGTGCTACAAAGGCTGGCAGAGTGTTACAGAGCAAAGGGAGGAAGAATCAGATTCCCATTTGATGTGAGTGTAAAGGGGAAAAGCAAAGCAAGAACTCTGTAATTTGCATTTTTGGTTGTGGAAGACTAAATGTTTCAAAACCTTGAAATCAGTGTAGGAACAATAGCAATGAAATTCAGGCATCTGGTGAATAGAAATGTTTCATTAAAAAAAAATAAAAGATACAATTCTACACTGATTTCAACCTGTTTTCATTGTATAATAGAGTACAAAGTAAAACTAGAGAAGTGAAAAAAAATAACCAATATATATATACTGAAGTGGAAAAATCTAAGTGCACCAGTACAGACAAACTGAAACCTTTAAACTCGCCAGTGTCTCTCTCCTTCTGTGCACGGCCCTTCCCCTCAGCCCTAACCTCCCTGTGCTCATTTCAGAGCAAAACATCAGCGGCAACAGTATTCCCTCTTGAAAGGCCCAAAGCAGCTCCTTGCTCGCTTTTTGATGTCTTCAACCACACCCAGAGACACCCAACCTTTTCTGGTCATGGTATCAGGAACCCACACAACTGATCAAAGCATTTTGGTTCTGCTCCAGCTGTCTGGATCCCTTTTGAGCCTTAGCCTTGAATAGCTTCATGTTTCTCTTTACCGTCCTGTAAAATGGGTGTTTCATAACCTACATGTAAAATGCCCATGAAGGGACAATACCTCTATTCTTGTCCAATCCTCTCCATTTAGATGTGTGGTAAAGCATGATATGTAAATATACACATACACGTGTGTTGAACTAGATGTACATATACACTGTGCTCATTGTGTACCATCACAACATGCCAGAAGTAAGAGCTAAATGGGAAGAAAGAGGGAGTATCATTAAAAGGATCCTTTTAACAGAGGAACGCCCATGGTAGTAAGTAACTATGCAAATCAGTGTTGGCTCTCAGCCATGGTTGTCTGGCTGTCAGATCTGACTTCCACATTAGAAAATGATGCTAAAATGGGATGAGGAGGAATGTGGGTAAGGACCAAAAAACCAAGATTATGTTAGTGATGGCACTAAAAAAGGCAGCAACAATTATGTTTTCTATTAAAAAAGCGTAAGTCTTAACAAAATTAAAAAGAGAAAAGAGACAAAATATGTGATTCTCCCCCTCTACTCTGTGCTCAAGAGGCCCCACCTGGAGTACTGTGTCCAGCTCTGGAGTCCTCAACAGAGAAAGGACTATTGGAATGGATCCAGCAGAGGGCCAGAAGATGATTGGAGGGCTGGAGCACCTCTATAAAGACAGGCTGAAGGAGCTGGGGCTGTTCAGCCTGGAAAAGAGAAGGCTCCAGAGAGACCTTCTAGCAGCCTTCCAGTATCTGAAGGGAGCTACAGGGGAGCAGGAGAGGGACTCTTAGTCAGGAAATATAGTGATAGGAAAAGGGGTAATGGTTTTAAACTAGAAGAGGGGAGACTTAGATTGGATATTAGGAAGAAATTCTTTGCAGTGAGGATGGTGAGGCACTGGAACAAATTGTCCAGAGAGGCTGTGGCCGCCCCACCCCTGGAGGTGTTCAAGGCCAGGCTGGATGGGGCTTTGAACAACCTGGTCTGGTGGGAGGTGTCCCTGCCCATGGCAAAGGCGTTGGAACTTGATAATCTTTAAGGTCCCTTTCAACTCTAACCAGTCTATGATTCTATGATTCTAAAATAAAACTTACTTTAGTCAATGGACCAAGACAAAGATTTGAGAATTATTGGAAAAAAAAAAATAAATCTGAAGCCTCAGCTCACTGAAAACTGCAGTGGAAAAGGCAAACAATGTGCAGGTTATATTTAGGGATCACAACAGATACTAGAGAAGATAGTGATTCTGCTACAATAATGATTCAACACTAGTGTCCTGATAAACCCAAGCTTTATCCATAAGTTGCCTCAACATGCACTAAAAATTAGAAGCATTTATAAAAGGAGACAGTGTAAATCAGGCATAATTTCAGTCAAAACATTACATTTTAGAGAACACAAATTACAGTGAAATAAGTACAAGCACTGTCCCCATCCTGTTCCGGTTAAGGGAACTAAGGAGATATTTATCTGGAAAATGCTGATGAAGGAGATTGATAAGCATGCACTCGGGAGAAAAATATGCAAATTAAATCACCAAAAGCTGCAATCAACTCAGCTGGGTCTGTGCAACTATGGGTGCTGCTCTCAGCATCACTTACTGTGTAACCACACCAGCCCCCCGATGCACTTCACTGTGTGACCCCCAAACTGTTGGACCAACAGCACTGGAACCAGGCTGGGGGCAGGAATGAGAGGGGCAGCAAAAAGTGGTGCCAATTTTTCCTCAGTAAGGCAGCAGAAGGAAATAATTCAATGTGTGCGCTCTTTCTGTCACTGCATTATTTAAGTCTGCTCAGAACAGTTCCAGGTCCCACCTGAATGAAGATCTCCCTAGTTAGGAAAGCACAGCTGACCAGTTTGTGACAGGATAAATCAGGATACCTGGCATCTACTTGACCATACCGTGAACTTGAACTGGTCAACAGAGGTGGGGGGAGACAGCAGTGTGTGCATGTGTGTCTCTCTGCATGAAAAGATACTCAAACCCTGACTTTTAAAGATAAAAACAAGAAAAAAAATAAAATTCATTTACACACCTGGCCTTTAGCAACGAGCCCAGAAATCGGAGAATAAGAAATTTTAAATATCAAAACATTGCAAGGAAATTCACAGTGGTAAGAAGAGATGATCAGCTGGATGTGAAGCAACGCTAATCTAATATGTGGAACAGATTTTGTTTTATTCTTTTGGCAGTTTCCATTTTAATGGGGATCTTTATCTGTCCGTGCTTAAAATGATTCAGCAATTCTTTTTTTCTTCCCTCTTGCATAAAATTCTACTGACTTTACAAATGTGGTTAGAAAATTTAATTTTGTTCACTCTCAGGTCTCAGAGTAACAGTAATTAGGCACCATCAGGAATGATACAGTTGAGATAACTACTTCTGTCGGAATTTTTATTTGTCCCTTACATCAGGCTGTTACTCTTCAAAGTTTGAGGACATTGTGGCAATAAAGTAGTAGTTCATTTGTAGACCAGGTGATTATCCAAATCCCCCTATCAACAAGGTGGGGGGAATCCTCCCACTTACAAGTTCACTCCTGTCACATTTCTTATAGGATACTCTGCCCAGCACTTCAAAGCAGCCATCTACCAAGGAGGGCTGAAAAGCTGTTTGACAGTGCAAATCAACAGCTTCCAGCACTGCAGGGCAGGATATAGAGGCTATCATCTATAACATTCTATGGGGGATTTAGGAAAAAAATGTTCTATTTTGATTGTTTTACAAATGTATGTGTTAAGATTACATTAATATTTTGACAGATGTCATTTGAGAAGGATGAGCTTAACCTTGCCATTACGTACAGAAAAAAAAAATATACTTTTTTTCCTATAGCCAATACAATCTCCATTGTTACGTTGTCTCCTACACTTTGCAGGAAGCAAGCCGCAACCCACAACCAACCGTAGGGACGGCACTTGTTTGGTAGGTATTGTTGTTGTGCTATTTCAAACACTGCGTTCATTTTGTGATCATTTTGAAGTGGGTAACGTGCATTAGGCATCATCTGCTCTCTCTTACCCAGTCTGGTGCAGGAGGGACAATTGTTGCAATAGTTTGATCCACAGATCTCAAAGTAATGCAGAGGTATCAACGGATCCATGTCATACCCAAATAAAGTAGCCTTACAGAATCATAGAACGGTTAGAGTTGGAAGGGACCTTAAAGATCTCATTCCAAACCCCCTGCCATGGGCAGGGACACCTCCCAGTGTTACACTTCAGTGCTATCAGAAATGGGGCATGCAAAACTCAAACACACCGTGCTTAGCACGTTTTCCGGCCGAATTAAAAGAGAACAAATGAAACAAAGCACAGCTAAGATTATTGCCATGCAGCAATAGCTTGCCAGCTTAAGGGAAAGGATTGCTTTCAAAGTCTGAGCTTCATTTCTTAGGGGCAAAATCCTTATCAACTTAAGGCTGTGCTTAGTTTTAATCATGTCTTACTAATTCAGATACTTCGGTCCTGCAGTGAGCAGGAGGACTGCATGTTGCTTTAGTGAAGTGCCTTGCCTTCCTCCCAAATAATGTTAGACTTTGGTTACTCTGGGGGAAAAAAAAAAATAAAAATCAAAACCCACAACCAACCCCCAAACTACATGAATTTTCTTTATGCCTCCCCATCTCATTTACAGTGTCATTCGTCTCTGTGATGATGCAGCAAAACTAAAGCCTTGCTTGGCTCGTTTGCCTCGCGCCTCGCTGCGCCGCTCCATCTCTCCCCACTCTCCTCCTTGATTTACAGCATCTCGGCTCATCCCACTGCATCAATCACTGCATCCCTCCTCACTGAGGGAACGGTGAGGAGGAAGATGCGAAAGTGGCGGTGGGGGAGGAAGGGAAGAGGGCACAAAAAGTGCCACGTCAAGAATGGCTGGCGTTAAATTTCTGTCTGCAGAGACAGGGAGATAAAATCTGGCATGTGAGGCGTCTTAGCTGCAAATGACTGTTCTAACTTCATTAAACTGCGATTACTGGATTCAGGGGGAAAATGATGCCTCCTTTAAGAGAACGTATAATCACTAACGCAACTTTTTCCCTAAAGGGAAATCTGTATGACAAATAGCTTGGGAGATAAGTGTGGTATTTCTATCGTAATTCTATGTTGTCCTTGGCAGTCCAAAGGCAAATGCAGGTAACTATAAGGTAGATGAAATACAAGCCTGACATTTCAGCGTGCCATTAGGTACACGTGGATATGCAGAACATCCCTGAAATACAGACTTCTGTGGGTTTGCAAATTGCCAGTTCTCATCCCTGAGTGGAACTACAGACTGAACGTTGCTTTCGAGCCATGCCTTACATTTTAAGACAGTTTTCCTCTCCCTCTATGGTATTGCCATTTCCAGTGAAAGGCATTTTATGCTAAAACATCAATTTTTCGGTTTCTGCTCTCTGCCAATCACTTTTCCCTCACAACAGTTAACATCTGTTTTCTTTCTGCATTGCTTTTTTAAAAACTAATCATGGGTTTGGACAATATTCCCAGTGCAGATATCCTTTCCCATCTGCAACATAGTGGAAATGCAACTCTGGCTCAGAGCTTTGGAGCTCAGATTTCTCTATTATGATAGGAAAAGTGGAAAGTTGAGACATAAACACGCCTGGACTTCAAGTGCATTTTGTTTTCCCAGACCTTTTCTTAGTCTTACATGATTTTAACTCTGCTGATTCCAATAGAATTATTCCTGGCTTAGACTATCATAAGGGAAAGAGGGAATAAAGATTAATGTAAAAAGCATTTTAAAAAATATAAATCCAAGATACTTTGTTACATATGTGGTCAAATCTTGGAATCTTTTCTTGATACTTAGCAATATTTTAATGAAATGATATATTGCTTTACATAAAAAAAAATAATTAAATAAAAGATTCCAAAACTTGGATATATATAGAGACAGGTTGGACATAGTTTTTCTCACTGCCTACAAGAAAAATGAAATCTTAATAATTTTTTCAACTTTTCCCCCCCCTGCTCTTATATTCTTTTAAATTGCCATTTCCAATATGATACGTAGAAGTTTTAAAATTATTAATTACTTTTAACTCTTCTTTAGTCTTTCTCTCTCATATGCTTATGTGCAGATACGTAGCACATCTTATAGGTGTAAGGAGCCAGTCAATTAGAAATATGGAATAAACTTAGTCTACCAAAGGAATGTCAAAATTCATAGCAGACAAAAATTCTAGGCTACTTTCTCCATGCTTAAGCAATTACCTATGTGATACTTATGAGTGATTATTTGGCAAACAACTGGCACAGTGTCCACTAACACTAAGAAGTGGGAGCTTGCCTCCATTTTTTGTGGAAATAATACTATATATCATGTATGATAAGCCGTATCTGTCCTGAAACCTGGGGTTTCTAAGCTCAGGTGATGGGATTACAAGAGTAAGTGATACAGCTAAAGCAAAACACTGGTTTAACCAGAATTTCAATATCCAAATTGGTGTTGCTAAATAAGAAGGACCCTGAGACCTAACAACTCTGACTAGCTCGTGTCCACACTGCTCGGAAACTGTCCCCTCTAGAGGAGATTTTTCTTGGCCAGAGTTAATTGGAGCAGCACAAAGAGCCTGTTAGAAAGCTAACAGTTTTGCAGTGAGCAGACTAAAGGCTCAGGGCTTAGTCCCTGGCTTTCTGCTCATGGGTTCAGAGGTAGCTTGAATGGTTGCTTTCAACAGGTGCATCAAGGTGACCACACTAACAAATCAAAAAGGAAAACAGCATCTGTACTTGCCATGTTGCACTTGGCAACTCTGTAGACCTCACAATTATCCAGTTGAAGCATTGCCAACCAAGGAACTGAAGAGAAGAGTTGACTCAGTAACAGAGAATGCAATTCACATGCAACCTAACCCAATGCTAGCAAAAACGAGAGCTCAGCAGTTTTAAACCTGGGAGAGAGATGGGAGGTGGGAAGGGAAAAGGCAAAAGGAGTGGGGTGTTTGTCAATCAAAAAAGCACAAGAGGTGAGAAATGAGACCAGATCTTGTGGTAGATGAGAGCCTGCAACCAGATAAAGAGAGCCTTGGAGAGCAACTGAGGTTTTGTAGATGGCAAGATGTATAACTTGAAAGGCTACAGGTGGGGGAGAAGGAAAACAGAGAAGAAAAAAGAAAGGAGATTCATTACACCTGAAATGTGCTCTGTGACCAAGCAGTGCATGTTGTGACTGGAAAAGGGCTTCGGGCTGTTGATTCATGACACTTCTCTCCACCACAAAACTCACAGTGCTGACTGCTGCATTTTTTGATCCCTTAGACCCTGAGCAGGTAGAAAGAGTTGGATTGTGCTTGTGCTAAAATAAGATTTACCTTCCTAAAACTTATGTTGTAGACGTCACTGTTTGTTTGACGTTCAAATGCTTTCTGTAAATTTCTGCCTCCAAGGCTTAGCCTCCCTTCTCAGGACAGTTCTCTTAAGAAATTGGTTTGTGGAGACCTGGGAGCTGTGAAGCAGAAGGTTGGAGTCAGACGCAGCAACAGTCACACGAGTTCAGAGCAAACTCGTTAAACCCCATTCTCTGGGAATCCCATGTCTTAGACCCAGCCCACCACCGTGTCCCTCCCGTTCTACATGAATGTAACCTTAATGACACCAGTGTGGAGTCATTGATGGAAAAAGGGATTCATGCAGTTGAATTTCAGGCTGCAGACTATTGTGCTTATGGTGAATGCCAGAGTCATTATGAAAAGGATGAATTGTGACCGATCCTCAGGAAACGTTGGTATTCACAGTCCTCCAGCCACATATTTCCTCTAGTAGTTAAAATGGCAGGTGTTCCCGCAGGAAGTAAAACATATTAATGTCTGCCTTTAATTTTACTAAGATGTGCAGGCTGTTATCTCTATACTAAGCTGGAGTCATGTGTGTCCAACAAAGTAATACCTGGGCTGTCAGTCATACAAAGGTGTTTTAATGTCTGTAATGCTGTGAGCAGAAAGATATTGTCCTCTGAGAAGTGCAGTCGGTTGGAATTCTTGCAAGTTGAAATAATGGAAGGGTAGCCTTAGCATGGCAGAAGGTGGGTTTATTTATTTTTTTTTTTAAATAAAATATGGCATCATGGGTGTTTTCTGGATTACAGCAAGATTAGAAGACACTTTAGTAACTAGTTATCAGGCAGCTTGGATAAAATATTTGGCTTATCAAGAGATAAGCCAGTCATGTCATTAAGAATCAACTCCAGACTGTAGAAACCTAAACTTGGATGCCTCAATATTCCTACAGGGGAGCTAAATTCCTAATTTCTCATTATACTCAGTGGTAACCAACACAATGAAAGGAGTCTAGAGAATTTCTCAGCTTACTCTAATATAGACACATTCAGCTAGGCTGCACTGACTGTGTTAACTAGCTCCCAATTAGCCAGAAAAGTGAATTAGGTGTCTAGTTCAACACCTGCTCCTCGATGTCTACAATCCAGAGCTAAATCCCAGGCCAATGGTGTGACGCTGCAATTAAAGTGACATAAATGTACTGATGTTTAATCAGCAGGATAATCAGTGGGATAAACCTGTTCTCTATGACCAAGGAGGCTGTGGGTATAGGAGGGATGTCAAATTAATAGCAAGGTTTGTCATTGCAAGAATGCTTTTCTAACACCAACAATAAAGAATGGTAATTACATGTTCTTGATTTCTGCCCAAGTAAGCCTAGGACTTGCTATAATAACTGTAATAGGACTGGTCAGCATTTAACCTCATAGAAGTAACAAGTGCTAAATTAAGGCTTGAGCAAATCTGATCATCAGCACAATTGGCACATCTAGGGAAGAATGAAGATTACGGCTCACAATGTAGATATCCATGCCTGAAGTACTGGTTAGACACTAACTGCTATAGTGATTATATGTATTAGGCCAGTTATTATTTCAATTCACCCACTAACATTGTAATACATCTCAGTTTGCCCTGGGGAATTTGGTACGTAACAGCTTGTTACCTATTGATTCTCTGAGAAAAGAAAAAAGCTGGCTTTCAACTAATGTAATATTATGTCTAGAATCCCAGATAAGAATTATTTGGAATCTTTAAAGGAGAAACTTACCTAGTTTAGTTCCAATAATCAGACTATTTGTAATAAATATAGCATATATACATATATATAGACAGAATATTGCAGATATTTTTATAATGGAATACAGAAAAGAAAAAAAAAAAAAAAGAAAAAAACATTTTGACCTAAACATAACTTACTGAATTAATTCACAGAACGTTTTTGTTTCATTTAACTTTTTTTTTTAGTTCTTTTATGTTTCTAGAAAAAGAGTCCTTCCTTTGCCTACAGCTTAATCTGTGCGTCAACTGTTCTTTCTTTTTCGCATGTTCATGGCAAGAGAATTAGCATTTATGATCTCTGTTTAAGCAGGTGATATCCTGAAGGCCAGAGAAGGAACTGGGAAATTTCCCACGACCATAAATATTTGTTTTGGGGGAAATTTCACTGTAGTACTGTGACAGATGAAACTGGGATTGTGCATTTGCTCATGCAGGACAGATGCGGCTCTTTAGCTTTGAGTTTCTCAGTTCTTCAGTTGGCTGAAGACACACAGACATTGAAGTACAAACCAGGAAAATAAACTTGACAAATCTGGAATGGAAAATTAGGGAGAGGGACATATAGCTGGGGAATGAAGGGAACTCTAGCAAACATTTCTGTAATCATTAAGGCTTGCAGTGACAGTGAAGAAAGTAGCACAGACCTGGAACGAAATATCAAATACGAAAGAATATCAGTTAGAAATTGTCCTTAGACTCCTTAGACTATGGAATATGTTTATTGGCATTTTAAAATCTTGATCAAAACCACTAAAATATCTTTGGATTTTTCATGCTACAGTTAATACATTCCTGAGAAAACTGATAGTTTTTCAGGGAGCTAATATAACTAACACAAATAAGATCAAAGAAAAAAAAAAAATCACACGGATGCTCAGCAGTATTTTCAGTGCAACTTCTGTTTCATTTTTCTCGGCTTGTAGACAAAATTAACATATCTAAGGCAAAGGGAGGGAGGGAAGGTACATCTATCTGCTCCTCCTCCGTGCTGGTGACAGGACTCAATGGGTAAATTACGACTCTGCTCCTTCTGGCCACGACAGGCTAAAAGTGATCACCTGGAGCTCACGTACTTGTAGGCTGGCTGACAGTTAATAACAAAAAGCCTAAGAATTCAAATTTTAAATAAACCAAAAGTACCGTCACTGCAATTTGATGTAACTGAAGAGGGGATGCAGAAAGAGGCAGCAGGAATATAATGAGAATTGTGAGATCAGAGTATTTATATTAGAATATATATCACAAAGGTAGCAGAGCAACAGAAGTGTGATACCACAGATATTTTTGCTCATGATCCTTTAAATAAACAAGAATAAATAAGGTGAGTCCTCCCAGGCTGGATCAAGTACCCACATAAAGGTTCATCAGTAGGTATATAAGAAACTTTCTCAGGGAATTGGTCTTTATTTTTTAAAATGAACGTGGGACTCTATTTCCAAGTCTAGATCAAGCTTTGCAAATTGAAAATAAAAGTGGGGGGAAAAGGCTGTGGCAGGGTTTGTATTTAGGCACTGAATGGGAGTGCAGGTGCTGAGGTTGCAAAGATGTCAGCCGATGTCATGGCACTCCCAGGAAGGTGGCAGTGCTCACGTGTTCTGCAGTGGGAAACTCCAGTCCTCTTACAGTCATATTAAATATTGATCTTTTATTATATATCAGAAATGGCATCATAGACTGATTGGAGTTGGAAGGGACCTCAAATAGTTCCAACCCCCCTGACATGGGCATGGACACTTCCCACCAGACCAGGTTACTCAAAGCCCCATCCAGCCTGGCCTTGAACACCTCCAGGGATGGGGCAGCCACAGCTTCTCTGGGTAACCTCTTCCAGTGCCTCACCACCCTCACAAGAAAGAATTTCTTCCTAATATCTAATCTAAACCTCCCCTCTTCCAATTTAAAACCATTACCCTTTGTCCCATCACTACACTTCCTGACAAAGAGTCCTTCTCCATCTCTCCTGGAGCTCCCTTCAGATCCTGGAAGGCTGCAGTAAGGTCTCTCTTCTCTTCTCCAGGCTGAACAGCCCCAGCTCCCTCAACCTGTCCTCATAGGAGGGGTGCTCCATCCATCTAATCATCTTCATGTCCCTATTATATAAAATAAATTTATTAATTTAAAATTTATTAATTTATAACCCATATTTATTTAATTATATAAATATATTTATTATGGTATGTTAAATATACTTTATATGATGTGTAGTATTCTCTGTGCTAAGAAAGGTAAATGAAAAGGCTCTTTTTTGTTAAGTCCCTTTACTTCAGAGAGGTGATTCATCACTGCCAGTCCCCCCATGCATTGAAACACTTCATACAGCAAGAACCATCATCAACAGCAGCAAGTGTGTGTGTGTGAAAGTCCTCCTCTGAACACCATGCAGCTCAAACCAGGCTGCTGCACATCCCACATTTGATTTTACAGCTTACATTTTACCACACTGGAAGACAATTGAGCAATCAAAGGGAGAAAAAAAAAGAAACCACAACAGAATCCTGAATGTTGTTATTTTGATGTCACTTTGCAGAGTGTAATCTCATTTAAAAATTTCAGCAATTCCTGTTATTGCTGTATTGCATGCAACTCCTATTTTCTTCTCTATTAGGGCATATTTCTGTGTTATGCAGCTGTCTAAAATCTGCTTTTCCTTTAAAGACAGATGCAAACAGCTGTTTAATGAATCTGTCATTTCCTTATCTTCTCCATTTCTGCAGTCTGATTATTTCTAAGTGCTGCACTGTCTTTTAGAGACATTTCTTGTAGGCAGAATAAGTCACATTTTCTTCTGTATTTCTAATATTTATGTCAACTTGGGGAAAATATCCTCTCAACATTAAATCTTCAGAACTAAAAAAAAAAAAAAAAAAAACAAAGCAAGGAAATAAGTTGATACATTAGACATCGAATCTGATGTGATGTTTTACAAGTTTGATCTCACAAGGAGCATGTTGTCAAAGGAAATCCTTCAGCTTGTTCACATGCTCGTGAACTGAATGCCATTTCGCTGCTTGATGGAAGTAATTTAGAATAATATGTTAAAATGCCATATATCATAGGCGAACAGTTTTCTCTGAGACCTGCTGCATACAGTCTAGACTGATTTTTTTTTAAATACTGTCAGTTACTGCTATAGTCTAGTACTCCTCAAGTTGACATATTCTGAATGGCAGATTGAGGATAAGAGTGAAATACATTTAAATGTGAAGATAAAGGAAAAGGGGGGAAGAGAAAGAAATTGCAGAGAGGTTCAGGGAATATCTAAAAAGCATTCAGGTCTACCAATTGGAATCAGGATAAAAACCATAAGAACCCTACTAAAGCATGACCTGATAAGTCCTATGTAAAAACCTTGTGTGAGCGATATATGCACACCATCTTCTCTCCACAAGGTACAGCTGAACAGATTTAAGCGAGCAAGCTATATTGGAAGAAAGTGATAAAGTTTGATTTTCAGTTTCAGATCAGTGTTGAGGTCTTTTTCGATTGAGAAAATGTGAGCCCACGGTTTGAAATTCCATTTTACTGTAACTTGGACTCACCGTGTATTCCCATCACATTTGAATTATGATCATTGAAGCAGAAATGAGCCAGGGAAAACACACATATATAAAAACTGGATCCTTTCTGACAAAGTAATCAGTGGTTCCCTGATTAGATGCAGCCCAGTTATTTTTTTGGGTGGCCACATTCACACTGTCATTAGGTGCCGTCAGCTAGTGAGATAAATTAATAATAAAGTCATGCCTCTATCTCTGAGCAATCCCAGGGATGCAGGTGCACTGCCTGCTACTAGTATGTCCCAGGTCACTCAGGCATTCCAGAGTACTCACAGATTAATGAAAAGAAAAAAATAAAGTTTCTCCACCTTTCTTATACTTCAGCTGACCTCCACATCAATACAGGGTGAAATCCTCGTAGGATACATTCTCCTATGTTTTCCTGTCATGAGTACAGGCAGGATGCAGGGGGAAAGCCTCTCTTTTTCCAGCTCCTTCTCTGCTGTTGCCAGATCCCTGCACTCCCTTGGAGAATGTGCTCTTTTCTGGTTTACGTGGGATTTACGCACTTTTGAATACCAGTTTTACGTGTAATATCAGTAATTCTTATTATTCTGCTGCTTATTTTTCAAATGAATAGTCCAATCTTGCAATATAGCAAATGCTTGCAATTCCAGTGAAGATGCTGAGATTACTCACAGGGCAGTGGTTATAAGGGGGCCTGATCTTCCTTTTCTTCTTTATATGCAACCTTGAGGCCAATCTAATTTACAGATAACCCTTTCCCATTGAAAAACTAAAACAACAAAACCACCCTCTTAAATAGTGTCAAAAAAAAAAAAGTAAATTTTTGTACATGTACACACTGACATACATTATTGGGAAACACACAAAGTCACTAGAAACCCAAATATTTCATTCTCTTTTTTGTGGCTGAGGACCTGTTTTGATGAGACTAGGCAGGATGCTGTGAAATGATACCCAGTTAGCAGCTAGCACAAACAAGAGGAGTTTCCCTGCTGAAAGAACTGGGACTTATTTGGTTTATACACAGTTAACTGCTTCTGTGCTTCAGGGCTGGGATTCCTTTGTCTCATCAAGCAGATCTGGGAAGAAGATATCTGAAGATAAAATAATCTACCCTCCCCTATCTCCCCTGTAGTCCGTAGAGATAAGGGGTTACTTTCATACTGTGATCTGTCTGATCTATTTTGGTCACCTGTTTTGGATAAGCTGCTTTAAAAGTGCTTGTTCCTGTCTTTGGACTTGAAAGGCAACCTGAGTGATCAGCTCAGTGGCAAGCATCGTCAGGTTGTTCAGATTACTTCTATTGCAGGTCATCATCTAAGTTAATGTTACTGCAAACTGGTGTCCTGATTAATGGAGATATTAAAGATCTTATACGATGAAAACCATGACGTGCAGTCTCCTAGACAAATTTGATTTATCTGACTGATATGACAGTGTTAAATAATTATATGTATAAGAACATCTCAGATGAGAATATATATCACAGAATGGTTTGAGTTGGAAGGGGCCTTAAAGATCATCGAGTTCCAAACTCCCTACCATGGGCAGGGACACCTCCCACCAGACCAGGTTGCTCAGAGCCCCATCCAGCCTGGCCCTGAACACCTCCAGGGATGGGGCAGCCACAGCTTCTCTGGCCAACCTGTTCCAATGTCTCGCCACCCTCACAGGAAAGATTTTCTTCCTAATATCTAATCTAAATGTACCTTCTTTTAATTTAAAAATTTACATTAAAAATTTAATCTTTGTCCTCTCACAACACTCCCTGATAAAAAGTCCTTCCTCATCTTTCCTGTAGGCCCCCATAGATTTCTATGAGTATTTTTATAATCGGTTCCCTGTATTTCCCTATTTATTAAAATATTAAGTACTATTGTATTTTCTTTAACTACTCAGCAAATTCTAAAAAGAATTCTATTGAAGTAAGGAAGAGATTAAAAAAAAAAGAGGAATTGATAATACAGTTTTCCCTGAGAACTTTTTCAATAACTGCATAGCAGTTATTATACTTAGCATTATATTTTTACACGGTAAGCTACGAAGCAAATAAACATCAAGTGAAATCCCATACACAGAAATAAATGTTGATGATCCCACAGCAGCTACTGAATCAGGACTTTATCCCCAGGTCATGGGGAAGCACTTACAATGACATAATACACCCCTAAGTATGCACTTACATCATCGTAGCAGACTCCTTAACCTCCTCCCTATAAATAAATGCCTTCCAAATTTCACTTAGCAGTATTTTTTCCGAACATGATTAATAAAACAATCTTTGCTTTATCATTTATCTGTATATGCTTTTTTGTAGGTTTCATTAGGTTTAAGAAACTTTTTAAAATTAAATTTTGAAATGAATGAAATTTATGAAAGTTATAGTAAGTCAGAAGAAGAAAAAAATTCAGTTTTCATAAGGCAAACTGAAGAACAAGAAAGGTGTTATTAACAGAAAGAGAGAATTTGTGGCAAAGACCTGCTTTTAGAAGCTCAAATGTGTGTTGATGCTCTCTTGCTAAGAGGTCTGGACTATATTCTCAATAGGTGCGTTCTTGTGTGTGTCACGTGTTTCTTGGAAAGCTTTCAACAGAGCGTTTTCATGCCTTGCTTCCCACGTTGGGTTTTCTGGATTTTGCTGTTAGGCACAACTCAAATGCATTTCTGGAGAATTTGGCTGCTAAACTTACAGAAGCTTTGGAAATGGATAATGGAAGTTGTGGATGCCCCAGCCCTGGAAGCATTCAAGGCCAGGCTGGATGGGGCTTTGAGCAACCTGGTCTGGTGGGAGGTGTTGGAACTGGATGGTCTTTAAGGTCCTTTCCAACTCTAACCATTCTATGAGTCCATGATTCTTCTAAACTACCTAGGAAGAGACATACATCCAGACTCCGATGTTATTTTACCAGCTCTACCACTCAAACCTCAGTAGACTCATTTTAGCTGAAAGCTTATTTCAAATAAGTAAAGAGACTAAAGGAATGGCAGGATTAAAAGACAGTATTTAAATTATTTTTCACTCTGCATTCACTGATCAGAGGAAGTCTCTTACTAGAAATATTCCTACTGGGAAATGAATGTGGTTATTTGTTCATAAATATGCTGCAATAAAAGTAAGGAAAGGATATTAAGTCCTTTGAAGATGCTGACATAGAGTGGCTCCTAAGAGTGGGAATTGCTCAGTGGGAGACTTTAGGGAATACATCTCTGTGTATCCCCAATAATATGTACAACAACTTCCAAAGACACACTACATTCACTGTTTTATTAGTAATTGTTCTTATATATCAGAAACTTACAATACTGTAGTTACCACTTAAGTATTCAACATTTGCATTTGTGCAAATTTCTGTTGCCTATTTTCACAGTTGTCAGTTTTAATTTTGCAGGGATGGGGTGCAGTTTATAAGTCACTATAAACATTAAATACAGATATAAAGGACATTTCTACCCTGCCAAATTAGCACAATAGCATCTTTTAAACTGTTGATATTGGGAAAAATCTATAAAATTGTGGATTTGATATTTGTTCTATTTCAGGTAAAATTGAGAAAAGGGAAAAATCCATAACTTTGCACTGATTAGATTTGTATGAGTTTAAATCCTTGGCTTCCTCCCTAAGGTTGCTAAAACAGAGATCACTTCTATTTTGGTTTATAAGAAAGGAAATGCAAAGCCCACATGGCCAGTCAGGTATGTAAAACTAAGTCAAAAACACCAACTGAAAGACTTGCCCTGCATGATGCCAGGCTCCAACCTGTGGTTAGTGCTTCTCAACTTCTCTCTTAGACTGTACAATCATCGATCAAGATAGCTCTTGGAAACTGACAGTCCCAACGTTGGTAAAAAATTAGATACTGCACAGCCTTGAAAAAGGGCACATCAGTAACTCAGATCTCTCGGCCACTAACTCAAACTGAGAACATGGTTTCATTCTACTTTCAAGTTCTTTGCTCTCACAAATCTTGGCGAGATCTGGGCTAGACAGTGCTCCAACTCTTACAGATTTAGAAAGGAAATTATTTATCTTATTCCTTCTAGTCACTCTTGAACGCAGGACTACACTTTTCATAGAAACAAGGGGCAGATTTTCACAGAGGTTCACAGGTGGACACCTTATTCCTGGGTGCTGTTGGTACCGTGGCTTTAGCGAGTAAGCCCTGAGGCTTCTTTTGCATTTGTTCCATGACCAGCTGATCTGTCGCAATGGCTTGTCTCATCATTTCCCATCTGGTATATATTTTCTTGGCTAGTTGAGACAGCATGTGGTTTACTTTTGCACATGTGCCTTGTTCTTTTTATATCAGTAATGACACAATGTTATAATAATAGGAATGAAAAATAATTAAATTCTCCCAAAAGTGAGAGCACTCATCTCTTAACTAATAGATAGTATTGGTTTAATTTACCTAAGACACTCTGTGGTTTGGTCCTGCTGACAGGGCTGGGGATTTTCCAGATGCAGAGGATTATGAAGCCTAGGACAGCATTGCCGTTTCCTGCAGTTTCTCTTAGGAAACCTAGAGAGCTGACACTACTAAAGAGCCCAGATCTCAGAGTCATGTGAAAATCTAACCTTCCATCTAAAAAACTAGTTTCAGCTGTGTAGTAAACATGCAGTACCACTTAAGGGCTTTCTAAAAAGCTCAAAAAGCAGAGGGTCCAGGAGGTATTATGACTATGATAATTACAAAGAACAATGCCATTTATGTTCAGTTGGCTCCATAATTCTTTTTCTCCTTTTTTTTTTTTTTCCTATGATTGAACCAACAAATTTTCCTGTAAAATTTACTGTTATTCTTTGTTCCTTCACCCACCAGATGTATCATGGTCATCACGTTTACTTCAACTCCTCATCCATGTTACTTCTGCATCCCAAGTTCAGTGCTTACCACTGCTGTAGTTAACTGTGCTTCCACTATCCATTAAAAAAAACAACCAACAAACCCACAAAAAAACAACCCACCCCCCCCCCTACCCACAAAAANNNNCCCAATAAACAAAGAAAAAAACCACCCCCATGAACTCTGTTAAAATCTGGTTTCTTTAAAATAATGGAAGCTTTTGTCAAAATACAGTAATTTAAACTTTTTTTTCCCAGAATTTTAAATGCCATGAGCACATGAGACACAAGGGAAAAAAAACTGGAGAAAACAATTTTGATGAAAAATATGAGCAATGT
>VZRU01021338.1:95050-135270 GCA_013398155.1 Pedionomus torquatus | reverse complement strand
TATATGTGTATATATAGGTTTAATCTCATTTCTAAAAACATGTGTCTAAATCACGTATTTGGAAATGGGACATTCTCTTCTTTTTCAAACTTTAGGGCAATGTAGAAGAGGAAGAAAAGCTGCTATGGGCAATATCTTCTTCTGAGACACATGATTAGACATCTGACAGACTTGAACTGGAATAGTATCCCCAGGCAACCAAACCTATTAACCTTTTTCCAGCAGCTGGCTAGATCTAAAAAGCTCAGCAGTATCAATTTATACATTTGTACAGTCCTCAATGAAATGGAAGTGGAATGATTCAAAAGGAAAATCATGTGCTGATCTACAATGTAATATTAATAGCCAAGCTTGGGAGAAAATTGAGCAGAAATATCAGCGTGACTACCCTGAATTAGGCATTTAAAGATAATTAAGCCAAAAATAGTTTTTTCAGATTGCTGGACATCCTCTCAGATTATGTGAATTTGTATAGATCGTGAAAGTTTGATAAAGAAAGAAAGAAAGAAAGGATTTAACCAGATATTTCAGAAATGGAAACAGAGACAGAATAGGTAAGAAACTAAGCCAACGTAAATATATACAGAAAACACAGCACTCAGGAGTTCTATATCATTAGATTTAATGATGTCCAAAAAAGCATTTTAAAAAGGGCTTTACAAATTATTGTCTTATTTTGTTCCTAAAACTAAAAGCCAGAGAAAAGAGGGTTGGTTTTGGCTTCTTTAACAGGAGAGTTGGATCTTTTTGCCTTCAGTGAAGGAGTAAAGAGTCAGATAATGCAATGACAATACTATAGCTAAGAAAAAAGTGACTCATTTGCCAAAGGACAAAACCTGGCCCTAATTTTTTATGGTATCATGATATCACATTACACCTGCGAACAAAGGGAAATGCCAGTGCAATGAATGGAAGATCATACGTATTCAAAATTGAAGAGCGGTTGAATAAGAAGCTTTTTCTTTTGCATACAATTAGGTGGTAAGAGAGAAATCCATATACGGTTTTGTTTTCCTTCCTTTTTCCAAGCTTTCCCTTTCCCTTGTCTTCTTCATTCCTTGCATAAACCTCTGAAAATAAATCATAAAGCAGAATAAATCCAGTAAAGAGCAAACAATAGCTTTACCCACAATGTCAGTCAAACTAGTCATGTTCCTGGTATTTTTGAGCAAATTTTTTGGTTCTTTTTGGTTTTCATTCTTCTTTTTTTATGACAGCTGATTATCAGCTCTGATTATCATTTGTATTCTTTGCTGCTAACAGCTGTCAGGCTTCTTATTCTCAATATGGATGATCTCAAATAGCTGGAAAAGGCCTATCAAATCAGTTTTTGAAGTCTGAAGAGCAAGAGATCTGTATGTGGCACTCACATTTGCAGACGTCTGAATACAGAAATTGATATTTTTAAGAGTGCAAGCGTGCTGGTAGGCAAAGCTGAGCAACCACCAGGCCTGCCACTGAGTGAGCGCTTTCTGCCATTCCATCCCAGTGCCAGGACACCAACCCAAATTTTTGGAACTCTTATGCAGCCATGAAGACTGCAGCAAAGGTCCTGTTGTTTAACTGTATAATCCGTGGGATATAGAAGATAAAACCACTGAAAAGAGTAATTCTGGTCCTTACTTCCTTTAAAAAAAGGAGAACCTGGGAAAAAGTGTCAGAAAAAAAATGATGGCTCAGGGACAATAAATTCCCTTCCTGCTACCTTACTGCTCACAGAGGGAAACAAGCATCTGAGGATTTAAACAGAGAAAAATTATGAGAGCTACAACTTCTATTATAGCAAAACTGTTGTATGTGAACAGATGTGCTGTTACTAAGCAGTGTAAAGACCACAGAGCTGCTATATGTTGTATAGCCAGTGAAATCTATACTGAGCCCTGCCTTAATCGTCCTTCAGTAGTATCGAGCCTGTTTCACACTGCTGTTTGCTACAAACATAGATGGAGTTACAGTGTCTGGTGGTACAGAGACACTCCAGAAAGCTCTGGTCATTCCAGTTGTTGAAGCAGAACAGATGTGTTAGAGCATCCTTGACTTCATAGTCTGGCCCAGTATCGGAGCTGTTCTAGGTTACAAAATCTGTTATATTATACATTCAAGATAGAGGCTGGTAATTTTTGCACCCAGTGACAGTAAGAAAGCTAAGCATCAAGTTATGGTATAAACATTATATAATATACAAGCATTAGGTTTAGATTAGCAATAACTTGGCAACTGTATTGATGTTTATTTCACTGGATGGACATGGACAACCATGTTTTTCCTTTCCTATACACTTTCATCACTGAGTACATATAATGGATAATTCACTGAATATATATAATAAATAGAGTAAACAGCTTAGACATAGATGTCCACATTTGCTCTAATGATTCCCATAAGTCCCCTCATACAAGTGATGTATATGAAGTCCCAGAGAAAATCAAAATCAGTGTCAGACATCAGGTGTTTTCTGTCACTGTTCCCACATCTAACCCAGTAGATCACTATGACTTTAGACAAGTCATTTAATCTCTCTGTTTCTATTTCATGTTCACACATTAATGGACCTGAATAAAACTGCAGTGAGATAGAAAATAGTTTGCTATTATTCTGAAATATTCCTGCATTAAAAACATTTAACATAATGATGCCATAAAAGAACTGATGTAGGACTGCTGCAGATTTTTGTGTTCACGTTGTCTATATTACTTAGATGATACCTTGAGGGTGCTTCCTGTTTATGAGGTGATAACCATTTCCTAAGCTATATAACTCCCAGGTTTATTATGCAAGGACACAAATATTCCAGAGTAACAGCAAGATCTCTTCAGGCATTGCATAAAAAACTGGTCCTTCTTTTCATAATCAGTCATACCCTTCTTGATCCCCGCATCACTGCAACAGACATTGTGTCCCTAGTGTTCAGAAAAGTTAGGCAACACAGAAAGAAACAGATTTTCTTTGCCTTTGACCCGAGAGGTTCATGGAAGAAATGGCATAAAGTACTTTGAATATGTACAAGGTTTGCTGGAAGAAGAGAACATGTGAAAAAAGCCATAAATTCCTGAATTTAGACATTTACAAATTCCAGAACAAGAGGATCCAATCCTTTAGCGGTGTGAGGAACATTTGCAAAAATGTTTTTTATGCAGCCTGCATAGGTAGGATTGATTTCAACTTTCGACTCCACTTCTAAGTTTAAGTCTTTGCAACATGAGTCAAAGTTTATTTTTCTTTATAAAATTATTCTGTCTCGTGGAGTCTATGATTATTCCAGTCCAGGAAAAAAAAAATTGTATTGGGTTGACGTGGCAAGGTTTTGGCAGTAGTGGGGGGCTACAGGGTAGCTTCTGTGAGAAGCTGCTAGAAGCTTCCGATATAGCCAACACCAGCCAGCCAGCTCCAAGATGGACCCACTGCTGGCCAAGGCAGCAGTGACAGTGGTGATGTCCCTGGGATAACATAGGTAAGAAGAGGGGGGAAAAAGTCTGCACAAGGGCAACTGCAGCTAGAGAGAGAAGTCAGAGTACATGAGAGCAACATCTCGGCAGACTCCAAAGACAGTGAAGAAGGATGGGGAGGAGGTGCTTCAGCCACCAGAGCAGAGATTCCCTTGCAGCTTGTGGTGAAGACTTCCTCCTGCAGTACATGGAAGCCCATTGTAGAGCAGAGATTCACCTGCAACCCATGGAGGACCCAACACTGGATGCCCAAAGGAGGTTTTGACCCCATGGACAGCCTGTGCTGGAGAAGGCTTCTGGCTCAGCCTGTGGAGAAAGGAGACCATGCTGGAGAAGGGTTGCTGGACTTGTGACCATGTGGGGGACCCACGCTGGAGCAGTCTGCTCATGGAGTACTGCACCCTGTGGAAGAGACCCACGCTGGAGCGAGGGAAGAGAGTGAGGAGTCCTCTTTCCCCTGAGGAGGAAGGAGTGGCAGACACAGTATGTGATGAACTGACCATAAGCCCCATTCCCTGTCTCCCCGAACCACTCAGGGGGAGGAGGTGGGGAAACTGGGAGTGAAGTTGAGCTTGGGAGGAAGAGAAGAGCGATGGGAAGGCGTTTTAAGATTTGTTCTTATTTCTCATTGTCCTAGTCTGATTTGGTTGGCAATAGATTTAACTGATTTCCCTGACTCGATTTATTTTGCCTGTGATGGTAATTGATAAGTGATCTCCTGTCCTTATCTTGACCCATGAGCCTTTTCCTTTATTTTCTCTCCCTTGTCCAGATGAAGAGGGGAGTGATACAGCAGCTTTGGTGGGCACCTGGCATCCAGCCGGGGCCAACCCACCACAGGGTGACCTCCAGAGAGCAACCCTGATTTATCTTTGTAACCTGAGTACACTGAAGCATTCAGGTCTTTCCTACAATTAATCATTTTTCTTCTGAAACCAGGTAAGTAAGAAAAATCTTTAATATGATAAAAGAAAGAAAAGAGTTCCAAACTGAAGTTATGACAGGGAGTTTTTCACCTACGTGAACTTTTAAAAAGACCATTTATACACTTTCTGTCAAAAACACCCAAAAATGTACAAAGCTTCAGAAGTTCTGTGGAACAAGGGTTTTAATCAATCTCGGGTGTTCTTTACCTTTATGTATTTATCAGCCTTCCAGGAAATCCATATATAATTTGCATCATTTTGGTGTGCTTGCTTATTCCTTTTTGAAAAGTATCTTGCCTAACCAGCTTCAGGTGGGAACACTGAAACCAACTTGCTGGACAGCCAAAACCAGCAGCAGTGTGGAACCCTTCCTTTACTGGACTTCAAGCAAAGGACCTGAAAACAACCCAGGAGATTTTCTATGGTTGCTGGTCTGAAATCCTGTAAGGCTGAGGACCACAAGGTCACATCACGCCATGTCCTCTGCTGTCCTCCTTTCTGCCTACAGAACAGTCTGCACAGGAGATATTTTCATGCCTTGCTTGTTGAGGGATTGGATGCCAAATGCCATTCTTGTTTTGGTGGCTCTGCTGTATTCTCCCATAGACAAGCACAACACAAGATACAGAGCTCAGCTGCAGCCTGTCAGTTCACTTTAGTACTTAATGTCAAGAACTTAAACAGTGTTTTTCATGTCTAGTATACCATGTATAATTATTCAGCTTTTCACTGTGCCTATATTACAGGGGGAAAAAAATAAAAAAATTCTCTCTCCTTCACCATAGTATGCATTACGATCTTTTAAATTATGCCAGCCCAGGAAGCATTTTTTTAATTTCCTTCTTTCTTTGAGAACACAGAAGTTAAAGTTTACTCCTCCCACTTTTTTAAGTTGAAGGACATGAAAATTTAGTGCAGATATTTGTTCCCATGGTAGACTTCGTTCTCAGCATGCAGTAATGTGAAACCGAACACTCATTTGATTATAAATTCACTCAGAGGAATTGCAAAAAGAATTCCCCACAGCAAATGTCTGGGAAGCTCAAGCTGGTTTAAATTGAAACCTAAATCATTCTCTGTTAACAATAGTTTTCCCTTGAGAGATACACCTGCCAGGTTAGCTTGCATTTGTGGGATGAGACCTGAAGACCAGCAGCAATAAAGTCACACTCAGCTGCATCAGCTGCTCTGCTCCTTCGCTTCCTAAGTGGACTGCCAAGGCTCTTCAGCATCAGACACAGGATCTGAATCTAAGGCAGGCAGGTAAAATTTCAATTTCAACTGTCAATGCCAATAGAGAAAAACAGCAAAAAAGGCATAAAAGATATTCCATTAGGACGGGAACTGGTCCTGATAGAATATGGACTTATCTCACTGACCATCTGTTTTATGTTTAATCTTTTTTGGCAAGCCTGAAAGAAACAGTGTTGTTTCCAAATTTCCTATAGTGAACTTTGATATTATACCATAATCTGCAATAAAATGGAGTTTAAATCCAGAAGGGTTTCATGCTGCAGGACAGCCAGAGTTCTGTGTCATTTGCTCTGAGCACCATTAAACTAAAATGAGTAAGGGTAAAATTGCATTTAATTTTAGCACCCGGTCTGGGATATTTTTTGCAGAGAAGTAGAGTGATGTTGAGGCCGTGCCTGACAGACTGGGTCTTGGTTTTGAGTTTTGTTAAAGAAGAAACTGGAAAGAAGTGACAGAAGTTTCATACAGAAGTAAATAAACATTGTGCTGATATTCCAAGGTATAAACTAACTGTGAGAAGAGCATCAAGTAAAACAGAGTTAACAAATCCACTGAAATAAAGTGGAACTATCTGATGTAATGAGTTGATGTACTGAAGTAGAAACGTCTAAATTGTGATGCATCTAATCATTGTATGCATATTTACAATAGGGCAGAGAAATTACCTTAAAGTGCCCATATTTCTCCAGAAGCGATAAATACAACCTAATGGGATTAATGCAGATGTAATCATCTCTGTTAAATATAATGAATACTAGTATTGGTATCTACACTGTAAAATGCAGTGATTTACAGATTTGGTTTACAGGTATTTGTGGTTTTTTTTTTTTCACTTTCCAACAAATTTTTAGAACAATTAGAACACTTAGATTTATAGATTCATAGGATAAAAATCCTCAGACCTCTAAATAGAACACAGTTTTTCTTATGAATTAAGAATAGGTATCAATTACAGAATCATGCAGAATCACAGAACAGTAGGGTTTGGAAGGGACCTTCAGAGATCATCCAGGCCAACCCCCCTGCCAAGCAGAGTCACCAAGAGCAGGTTGGACAGCAACACATCCAGGAGGTTTTTGAAGGTCTCCAGGAAAGGAGACTCCACAACTTCTATTCCAGTGCTCTGTCACCCTCAAAGTAAAGACGTTTTCCCTCATGTTGACAAGGAATTGCCTGTGATCCAGTTTGTGCCCATTGCCCTATGTCCTGCCACTGGGCACCACCAAAAACAGTCTGCCACCATCCTCTTGACAGCCACCCTTTAGAAACTGATAAACATTGATGAGGTCCCTTCTCATTGTTCTCTTCTCCAGGCTAAACAGATTCAGGTCTCTCAGCCTTTCCTCAGAAAAGAGTTGCTGTATTCCTTTGATAATCTTCATTGTCCTTCTCTGGACTATCTCGAGTATAAATAATTAGATACTATAAGAAATTTTATAAATCTCTCCCCCCCCGTCCCCCGTCTTAATAACAAACACTTAGCAGACTTTAGGGGTGGCAGATAGAAACTGAAGATGTATTCACATAACTCAGCACTAATTTGTGGAGTCGTCAGGTCATACCCCTTATATAAGAGAAATATAAAAATAATTTGGTCAAATACTGGGTTCCAGCAGTTTGTGAAAACAAAGTGTATTTTCATTCACATTAACCTTAAGTTTTCAGGATTTAGTGAATTGTGTTGATGTGATCAATTGCTAACAATTAGGAGCAAGGACTAAATACTTCCTTGGGGCAGTTTTTCTCTGGGAGTGTCTGGGTAGTGCTTACGAAAACTCTTCCATGGTAGATCCAGACAGTCACATGCCTCATCCAGATGGCCACATGTCAACTCCCGCCCAAGAATAGCCAGCATCTATGCATTGTAAGTAGCATGCCACTGAGCTCACGACGTGGGACAGCTAATACAACCTGTTTTCATGGGCTGATGTAAACTGGTTGGATTTCTTTGGTTCAACATGTTCAACATACATATCTGCAGGTGTATAGTATCAGATATTTGCCACAACCAGTAAAACTTTCCAACTATCCTGGATGTAGGATGGACCATCACTATTTTCCTTTAACTTTCCTTCCTCACTGACTAGCAATCTCAATGAGAACTGCTGGATACATCAAGAGAATATTTGGCCAGATATTAAGCCCCAGGCAGTGGCAGGAGGGTTGTTATAAATCAAAAAGTTTTCTGGCAAGTCAAAACAGACTTTGGTAAAAGAAAGGGAGAAACTTATACTGCTGCATGAAGAAGCAGATATATATATTGCTGTGACACTGAAGAAATCAACTGCTTATAGATACTGCTATATCTATCACACAATAGTCAAAGAGGCTCAATGGCTGGATTAAATTTGACCCAGATTTGTCATGGTTAATCTCAGTTGCAGGAGGGTCTAAGCCTCTGTTAGACACTTCGGCAGACACCACTGGTGCTGTCAGGGTGTTTTAAGTGAAGATCTGTGTGAAGGACTTCTAAGGAAATGCTAGCTGAAGGCCCCCTGATAGCTGCCAGAGGACTCAAGACCCCTTCTGACTTGCACACAGACAGCAAGACTGTAATTGGCAGTTAGTTTTCCCCAAATTGCCCAAGACCCCTTTTGACAACTGGTATCTACAAAACTGAGTGTAGAGTTGAGCTTTCTCTTCCATTTGCCTGGATGCAAGTCAGAGGCACACTAAACTCCAGAGCCACAGCTCTGTATTGTGCGGCATTTCAGCAGAGAATTTCTCCCCAAGGTCCAAGCTCTGTCAGGAGGGCCACTATGTTGGTGTGATGCAGTTATTAGGAACATCAGCTGTGGAAAGCTTTTCCTGTAGGGAGCTGTAGACATCCTTACATCCTTCAATGTAGACATCCTTCAATGCCTAAGTAATAAGGATTCTTCCTGCTCAGTGCAGAGATATACAAAGTGGAGATCTGTATCTGGTAGAGATATCCCACACAGCCAGGGAAGAGATGTAGAGACTTTTAGGGTGCTTAAAAGTGGTCAAAAGAGCTTCACAATACAAATGCCTCTTGCTTTTTCTTGACTGCAGCTGGAACCAAAGTTGACCACATTGCACAGGGCTGAAATATTCCACATCAGCAATTTTTCAAAGCAGGACTCTGGAATTCTTTTTGTCTGCTTTAAAAACACTGAGAATATAACATAGGGCTACTTCACTTACTTTATTTTCTTTCTAATGGGCTTCATATTCCTCAATGTACTTTAATCAATTTCTGTCATTAAGTCTTTAAAGTAAATATAATATTTGTGGAAAGTGATTATTCATTGTTGGTATAACACATGTATATGATCACTCTTTTGATTAAATTAGATTTTAAATTATTTGTTAACTTAGTGATTGCACAGTATTACTGGCTAATAACCTTAAAGAAGACAGTTTTCTGCTTCAAGGGAGAAAAGCATAGGCAGTTACAGTCATGGCAGCAGAGAAGATGGCTATCTGCCTTTAAAATGGCATCAAAGGAAGGATATGGACCTGATGGAGCGGGTCCAGAGGAGGGCCATGAAATGATCAGGGGGCTGGAGCACCTCTGCTACGAGGACAGGCTGAGGGAGCCAGGGTTGTTCAGCCTGGAGAAGAGGAGGTTCTGAGGAGACCTAATCACAGCCTTCCAGTACCTGAAGGGGGCTACAGGAAGGCTGGGGAGAGTCTGTTTACAAAGGCCTGCTGTGACAAGACGAGGGGCAATGGCTTTAAGTTTGATAAGAGCAGATTTAGATTGGATATTAGAAACAAATTCTTTCCTCTGAGGGTGATGGAACACTGGAACACGTTGCCCAGGGAGGTGGTTGAGGCCCCTTCCCTGGAGATATTCAAGGTGAGGCTGGATGAGACCCTGGGCAACCTGGTCTAGTTGGGGGTGTCCCTGTGACTCCAGGGAGGTTGGACTAGATGACCTTTGGAGGTCCCTTTCAGCCTGGAGGATTCTATGATTCTATAAACACATTTGTTAATATACTACTGACTAATCTTAAGGTCTAACTTCTTCATGTAGCTATCAAAATAAACATAACAGGTTCAACCATTCTTCTACGATAAACACTATTCCAACAAAACTTGCCCACTTTTTTTCCTCTTGTTGCCATTGCCCACTTAGTGTACTGGTTTTGGCTGGGATAATTTTCTTCCTTTTTTTAACTTTCCTTGACTGAGGATGCTCATCTAATCCATATTTTGATATGGCCTGGTGGCAAAAGACAGAAAAATCTGGTTTGCTCAATGCCTTCTCTTTGCTAAGTCTTTCCTCAGGATTCCCAGGTCCCTCAGACAAGTGGAAAAGTCTGGAACAAAGAAGACCTATCCTCAGATTATGGAACTTTTAAGGAAACTGGATGTACTCAGGTTCATGAGACCTAATGGGACACATTCATGAGTGCTGAGGGATCTGGCCAATGTCATTACAAGGGCACTCTAGTCTATCTCTGTAGGGCGGGCAATCAGAAGAGGTTCCTGAGGATGGGGAGAAAGCAAATGGGCCTGAATAGCGGTTTCAAAACAGAACCGTGATTCCCAGTGTTGAACCCTAATCTGTTCCACAATACCAGTCACCTACACAATTACAAAAGTCTGAGCTGGCCATTCAAAAATTTTGAACATCCTTTTTGACATGATTCAGTATAACTCATTCAGATATCCTTAATCACTTCTAGAACTTTGTTTAGAAACAAGAGCAAATAACCCAAGGAAGTTCCCACACTGATTATAATCAAGCTGCTTTCTCAATATGATTCAAAGCCAGAAAAGGGAGAATCTGTCATGTGACCTACAGAAAATAAACCATGCCTGTCTTTGCCTGGAAGCTACAAAAGAGATTGAAGTCACCAGGTATTTTCACAGTCCAGAAGCCACAACAGGCTAGAATTGCATACTTTTATTGAAAAAACTAGTCATCTCTATAAGATTGCTCCCATAAATAAAGTAAATAAATTGGTGGCATTTTCACAGCTTTTTGACAAGGAATAGTAAGTAAATCATAAATATTCGCTTTAAGAAATTGTACTTCTGTATTTATTTTCAGGGTTTTAATCCCTTAAATTTATTTGATTTTTTTTTTTTTTTTTGAAAAAANTAATCCCTTAAATTTATTTGATTTTTTTTTTTTTTTTGAAAGCAAAATGTTTTCAATTAATCACAAAATATATTGCCAGAAGCAGTGCTAAAGTGCAGTTCCTCCTTTACATTTGTTCAAACTTACTTGAAAAAAAGTTGTCCCTTTTTGGTGATTTTTTTCTTCTTATTGACAAGTTTGCCATTTATACTATGATGCATGACATTAAAACACGACACTAAAACATGTTTTTTTTTTTAAAAAATTTAAATCACAATTCTGATAATATATAAAAACATAACACAATACCCTTATTAAAAAAAAAAAAAAAAAGAAGAAGAAAAATAAGTTATTTCAGTTTCTATCCCCTTGAAGAAAAAAACAAGGAGAAATGCAGAAGTGAGCAATTAACAATCCAACCTGGTTACTGCAATCTAATAGCATGAATTAATTTTTAACGTCTGGTTTCCTTCTAAGTAGGCATTTTAAAACAAATGCTGAAAATTCACCAGGTCCAAAGCGTAAGTATTGCATAAGTGACATTAACATATCTCTTTCTTCTCCTCTCTTCTGCCTTTGGTTTAAAAGTAAACAGAGGTGAATGACTGAGGCAAGGGAAATGCAGTATGTATCAGCTTAGATCCCGATGTTTCCACACACAGCTAATTACTCAGAGAGCAACCCTGCTTATATAAAAGAATCCTTAAATAATAAGGTAAAGTCATGACTAAGGAGGGAGGATGTATATTGCAGAGGTTGATCAAGAAATGAAACCAGTTTATTGTTTTGTGCATAAAGTCACCTGCTCGTAAGTTTTCCTTATGAAGCACCTGTCACGGCCCATTTTCTGGCATGTAGATCACTTGGAATTATGTTTTGGCTTCAAGGTTATTCTTTTACTACTAACTACATCATCTTCTGTACTGAAAATGTGTCCTTTTCACACAGTTTAACTCCACTCTAACCAAGGCTTACTGATTGGCTCAGATACTCAAAGATTTGAGCAGATACTGATGTTTCAGATAATGGCAGTCAAAACTTTACTTGATCCTTCTCTAAATGAGCAACCCTTAAAGGCAATTTCCTTAGAAAGTTAGATATTTCCAGCTGTAAAATAAATAGGAAAGATAAGCTGGCCTCAACTCAATAATCATGTTTGGAACATAAAATGGAGTTCTTAACGTGCATCCAAAGAATGACCAATTTTCTGTTCTGTTGATTGAGTTGCATATGATACTTAAAAATGAAGTTATGGGATGAAAGCATGTTGCAACACTGAATAAGTCGTGTCTTCCATCAAGCTAGGTCATGCCATAAATTTCCAAGAGTACTAAAGATTGTTGACATTGATAGTGTATATCTGCAATTATTATTTCATCTTACTGATTGATTTTTATTTCCTCTGAGATTGTTGCATTTTCAGGATCAGGTATTTTTCTTAAGGCCATTTAGCACACAGTTCTATTTATCTTATTTGGAAAACATTTTCTCTCCCAGTCACTGTAAGATGACATTTGTTTCAGAATGTTGGTTTTTTTCTGTAGAAACACTTCTTGATGGTTATTTGATAGACTACTGTGTGATGGCACTAATAAGAGCAATGGTGATAGGTAACTGATGATAGATTGTGCACCAAAAAAAATATAACTCAGAGTATAATACTGGCTATTGGACCAAAAAAAAGGGAATTTGGAAATTCTGTAATTAGTAGAAATGCAGAACTCTTGGACATACTAAATGGATAGGGTCCAGACAAGATTTTTTCCAACACACCTTACCATTCATACTACGAGATTACAACAGAGAAATTTAAATCACTCACACCAAGAGGAGGTGTGAGGTTAATGTATCTGAGGTACAGGATACAAACCAGAGGGCCTTGGACAAGCTTGAGAAAAGGATCTGTATGAACCTCACAAGGTCCAACAAGACCAAGTGCAAGGTCCAGGGCAACCTCCTACTATCAGCAAAGGCAAGAGATTAAAGGATTGAGAGCAGCCGTGCCAAGAAGGTTTTGGGACTACTGGTGGATGAAAAGCAGCATGATCCAGCAATGTGAGGTTGTAGCCCAAAAAGCCAACAGCATCCTGGGCTGCATCCCCAGCAGCATGGCCATCAGGGTGAGGGGGGATATTCTCTGCTCTGCTCTGGGGAGACCAGTGCTGTTTCTGGGGCTCTGGGGCCTCAGCACAGGAGATATGGACCTGTTGAAGCAGGTCCAAAGGAGGCCATGAAGATGCTCAGAGTGCTGGAGTCCTTCTGCTGTAAGGACAGGATGAGAGAGTTGGTGTTGTCCAACCTGTAGAAGAGAAAGCTCCGGGGAGACCTTATTGTAGCATTCAAGTACTTAAAGGGGGCTTGTGAGAAAAATCAGAACAAACTTTTTACCAAGGCCTATCGCAACAGAACAAAGGCTACTGGTTTTAAACTAAAAAAGGGTAGATTCCAACTAGATAAAAGGAAAACATTTTCTGCCATGAGGGTGGTGAAACACTGGCACAGGTTTCCCAGAGAGGTGGTAGGTGCCCCATCCCTGGAAACATTCTAGATCAGGTTGGATGGGGCTCTAAGCAACCCAATCTAGTTGAAGATGTCCCTGCCCACAGCAGAGGGGTTGTACTAGAAGATCTGTAAAGATCCCTTTTAACCCAAACTATTCTATGTTTCTAAGTCTCCACTAAAGCTTCTTTCAATTTAAATTTTACCTGACATTTATATTCCAAACATTCTTTCTTATTTCAATACAACTTCCTACTAATTTCCTTTGCAACGCAGATCAGCAATAGTCTTGTCTGCCTTTAATAGCAGTTAAGGATTGAAGTTCTGAAATATATCTGAGGAAAACCAAAAAAAAAAAAAAAGAAAAAAAAAAAAAAAGAAAAAAAAAAAAAAAGAAAAAAAAAAAAAAAGAAAAAAAAAAAAAAAAAAAAGAGAAGAAAGATGAAATAAAACTTAAACCCATTGAAAAATGTTTTAAAGAAAACTGTGAATGAGAACAGGCAGCTTTAATTTGATCATAGATATTAAAAGCTGATCAGATAAGGAGTTCGACCTGATTTTTAACTGGGCATCTGCTGCAGGTCTTTCTGTGGAAAAGGCTGGATCACATTTTAAATTCATAAGTATAGGCCTGGCTGTATGGCTAGGATTACAAATTTTCCTTTCCCTTCTGATGTCAATAGAAGTCCGGGAGCGGGGAAGAAAAAAAAAAAAAGAAGTATGAAATATAAGATTTATTCTGCTATTCAGCTGTTTGCTATTATCACTGATTCCCAACTTTCCTGGTACTTTATTGACCTCTTAAGTGTTACTTGGAAAAAAAACATGTTTAACTGATCTCAGTGCTAGAAAAGACCTTTAAGATTCTTCACTCTGGTAGCCTGAAGAACACAGACCATAAAAATTCATGGATTAGCTGAGACTAGCAGTATCACCGTTTTCTGCTTTTATTCATCTCTCTTTTCATATCTTTTCTCATTCTCTCTTTCCTCCCTTACATTGCCCACAGTACTTTTCCTCAGTCTATCTACTTACTTCATTCTTTCAGTCAGACACTACACCAAATAAAAATGATCAGCAGTTCAGTAATAAATAATGACATCTGAGTGCAAGTGCCAAACAGAATTAGCACATGGAGAACACAGGGTCAAGGAGAAGCACAGATACTGGGGCCATAGCTCTTGGCTGTTGGTAGACCCAGAATGACAGCTCTGCAGGGACTACATTCATATTCCTTGAAATCATATCCCTTAAATCATCAGGGCTGGAGTGCTTTCAATTTATTGACATATTTTTCCATGGAACTTTTTAGGATTTTTAGAATTTCAAGAAACCTTGAAGATCATAAAGTCCAACCATTAGCCTAGCACTGGCCAAGATTCAGACCTATTTTTCATAAGACATCCTCCAGTCATATCAGTGTTCCAAAACTCTAACACTTCCCTCAGCAAATAACTTTTTGCTGTAGACAAAATAAGTTTTTGGCCAACTATGCTTAGTTGAAACAAATTACACTGTCTTTCCTTTCTCCTCCACATTTTTTTCTCCATCTTATGTCCCGTTGAGTCTAAGGTTATCTTAGTAATAACAAGGGCGTGGTTATCTCATCCTCTGATAGTCCAGAGGAGCAGAACTGAACTGGTACATTTGAATCTTATAAAAGAAGTAGGGTAATATTATTCTGAGAAAGGAGATAGATTGGTATGTAGCCACCCTGGACTTCCAAAGAGCAGACTTTGGCCTGTTTAGGAGCATGACTGAGAGTGTCCCTTGGGAGACAGTCCTGAAGGGCAGAGGTGCCCAGAAAGGCTGGTTATACTTCAAGGAGGAACTCTTAAAATCACAGCAGAAGGCCATCCCCAGGTCTTGAAAATGAGCTGATGGAGAAGAAGACCAGCCAATGTAAAGAGGGAGCTTTGGCTGGACCTCAGGAATAAAAAGTAAGTTTATGATCTTTGGAAAAGGGGATGGGCAACTTATGAGGAATAGCAAGGTGTAGTGAAGCTATGCAGGGGGAAAACTAAAAGGGTCAAAGCTCAAGCAGAGCTCAACTTGGCCACTACAGTTAAAAATAACAGGAAGATGTTCTTTTAGTATATCAATAGAAAGAAGAAGACTGGGGAAAATGTTGGCCCACTGATGAATGAGGTGTGTGCCTCAGTGGTGGATGACACAGAGAAGGCAGAGTTATTGAATGCCTTCTTTGTTTCAGTCTTCACTGCAAAAGCTGTCCTCCATGACTCCCAGATCCTGGAGACAAGGGGGAAGGTCTGGAGATGATGACAGAGCCCTGGAACAGGCTGCCCAGGGAGGTTGTGGAGTCCCCTTCGCTGGAGAACTTCCAGACCTGCCTGGATGCAGTCCTGAGTGATGTGCTCTGGGCAGTCCTACTTCAGCAGGGGAGATGGACTGGATGATCTCTAGAGGTCCCTTCCAACTCTGACAACTCTGTGATTCTGTAGGTAGGTAAAAAGTTTCTTTAGAAAATAAAAAAAACATACAACAGAGCCATATTTTACCTCATTTTCATCTTCTCAAACTACCCGCAAGATCTCCTATTTACATCAGTTCTCTCTTTCTTGGCCAGGACAAATTGTTAAAGCCAGATAGGGATGCTTAAAAGACTGTACAATTCAAAAGAAATCTTAGAAGACTGTTTTGTTTTGCAAGTTCTGTTTGGTGTCAACATTCAGGATGCCTAGTTCCCCTTTCAAAGACTGCTACAGAAACCAATAAACGGTGACACACAAATCTCATGTAGACTACAAGTGCAGTGAGAAGTCTGCAATCTTCTGATACTGAAGCAAAGAACCATAATTGCGAGGAATGACTGTAATGAGAGAGCCTGTGAGCACAGAACACTATGTACAAAAGGCACAGGCACAAATGGCTAAATAACAGGATTGGTGCAAACAACCTGAAAATGGCCCCCTGTGTACTTAGAGATGATCCCATGTGAGGACAATACAAGCCACCCAGAGAGATGAGAAATATCAAAGAGAAATTAGAACAAAATTAGATATTTATTTTTTTCCCTTTTAATTAGATAAGAGAGTCTCAGGAAATACAGCTGCATTCTCAAGGGGGAGGGAGGGGAGATTAAAAGAAAAGAGAGTTAAAAGAAAAAGAAAGACTGTGGCAGAAGAAATACAATGGTTACAAATCTTTATGATCCTTAAAACAACCAACACCACCTTCAGACTTTGCCTGTCCATAATACTAGAATACTATTTAATTTTTCAGAAGTTTTATTGCTTGCTTTCTGAACAGAGAGCATCGTGAAAATAATACTTTCAATGATACATACATCTGTACAGAGATGTATGTAAAGGAAAAAAATAGGGTTCCAATTTAAAGATGTCTGCAGCTTTCGGGTGTCAATGAATCCATTTGTTAGTGGAGCTGGCTTGGGTTTTGGTTTTGTGGTTTTGTTTTGTTTTGTTTTTGTTTCTTTTTTTTTGTTTGTTTGTTTGCTTGCTTTTTTTAGTGTTTGGTTTCAGAGTTTGTTTGGTTTGGTTTGGTTTTTAAAACAAGTGATTATGTATGAGTAGCCCATTTCAACAGGCAAATTCTCTACATGGCTTCTCTTCACTTCTACGATGTGCCAAGGGATACAGGTTTTTGTTTTCAGGGTTTTTTTTTCGTAAACATCCTGAACTCGGTATAATGGAAATGGAAATGATATGGAAATGGAGATAATATAAATATGATGAAAAGTTTGATGTTTGGTGAGGAAGATAACTTAAAATCTGCAAAATCACTTGAGTGGCAGTGGACTCATCCACTTTTTACAAGCGATTTGGGCACAAAGTCCATAATGCTTGTGGTCTTGTAACATAGACACAGGCCATCATACGCTGGCTCCACCTAAGACAACATTAGGTCTGCAAAAGTCAAGGAAAGGAGTTGCTGGAGGATCTAGGATGCAGCCTGACCCTGAAAAACAAGCTCAAGTCTGAACACCCCATATCTGCCAAATGTTCTTCTGACAAATTTACTTTAAAACTCCTATGGATTTATTGTCTTGGGTCAGCACCAGTTCATTTTGTGCTGTAGATATGTTCATTAGCTGCAAAATTCTTTAAAACAAATATTGTTTATGTTTCTGAGTCACTTCAGGCAGTTCTGAAAATGGCTTTGAAAAATCACACAGTTTAACTGTCCTGTTGTTATATGACTCCTTGACATGATTATGGACTGTGCCAGCTCCCTCCCAAGGAGTTTCCAGACAGTTCAGGAACTAGAATAGGCCAGGGACCATTCCCAAGAGGTAGTTTGAATGTAGTTTTGGAATACAAAGCCACATTTAATGTTAGTATAGATGTAATTTATCTGACCTTGGCCAAACCCCCTTCTTCCATCTTCCTTTCTGTAAAATGGAATAATGGGATTCTCCAACTCTGCAAAATATATAGGTACGTCCCTAACCAGCTGGCTGATACATAACTATGAGGGTGGAAATGGAACAGTAAGGGTGATTTGTATCAGTTAAACATATGGGTTTTCAAATTAACTGCTTGAAAACCCACATTTGAATGCAGGGGAGAGCTAAGCATTTCTGAAGATTGTGTCCTATTTCATGTTTGTTAGTCTTCTAGCATTAACAGTGGCGGCACCAACATTTCTCTGTCAGCTGCTTCCACTGACGGAGCTGCTGAATCAATAGCTGGGAGAGTCTGTGAATGTTTTGGAACGCACTGAGGAATTCCAAACTTTGATACGAGTGATAGAGAACTATACACACTTTGTCTGCTGCTGGCCTTGTCTGAGTTCTGGTTATCATATTTCCTTAACAAGATTAAAAAAGGATGGGTTGTTTATACAATAATCTTGTCCCACATGACAGGTTCTCAACCAGCAGGGCTGAAGATAAACAGTCTGAGCTGAATCTAGGGAAACGAAACACCAAGAAGTGTGTTTCCTGAAGGTTTGTTCCACAACTATCCACCTCTTTCTCCTTGGATATGCCACAGGCAAACCCAGAAAAACGAACAAACCCAGATGTACTTCCAGGCATCCCTGGTGCTTACAGTGCAACACAGCACAAACATAGCTGTTTAAATACTTCTGGATGTTTCTAGGATGGGCTATATGGCTATTTATTAATATATATATATATATATATGTATTTTATGCAAGTTCTCTTTTACATACACTCCAGCTCACCCATTGCCCGGCTGGATATAAGCTGATGGAAGAGGGGCTGCTGCTCACTCTGGTCCAGATCCCAGGATTCTCCTGACCATTTCTGATGCTACTTTAACAGCCAGTGGCTAATGAAAGCAAGCTGCCACCTTTCAACTCGCTGAATAAGATGCAGTGTCCGCTGGTGCTAGCAGCCTTTTTCAAATTTATATTGTACATGTTATGCACACGCCTTGGTTATTACAAGATCCCTGCTCCCATCAACAACAGTAATCGCAGCCTATTTCTATAAAGTCCATTGAATTGGTACATTTCAGCAATGCCCCAGAAAGAAGGCTACTCCGACTACTGTATGTATTTCCGGGGCTTATGAATCAACTTTATGATTTTAATTTTGGAACTGTTATTAAAGAGACAGATTGCATTTAATAACAATTTTAGTACTGCCTGCTGCTCTAACCAGTGAGCAATAAAGCAAACTAAAATTAAAACAGGAATGCACTGCTAGGAGGCAAGCACATATAGAAGGTGGCGATTTGTTGTTGTAACCTCCATAAAATATCAGCAGGCATAGTATTTCTGTCATTGTGGTGCTTATTCTCATGGCTGCAAAAACAAGCTACACGTCCTGGAAGTCATTTTTCCAATTAAAAACAAAAAAACCCCCACCCTTTCTCTGGCTCTTTCCAGTACTTAGACTTATCCCATAGACGTGCTTCACGAATTTTGTACACTCAGGTCCATGCATGCCCAAACTGTCTTTGTTATTTCTGCATGTGGTTTTTTTTTTTTTTTTTTTGTTTTTTTTTTTTTTTTTTTTTTTTTTTTTTTTTTTTTTTTTTCTCACTATGCAGCAAAAGTACAACATTTACTACAAAATTAATTTCAGAGTGGTTGGTGCTATATATAGTGACTCTCTGGCAATCACAGGGGTTCTGAATTAGCACTTCTGAATTGGTCCTAAGTCAGCATTAAATGGTATAGTGGAAAAGGCTTTTCAGAGAAGATTCTATTGTCAAAAATCATTTCACTGCTCAAGCCATCTGCAAGCACTAATTTCCTGCTCCATTAGAAAGAAACCACTGATAAAGTTTATCTTTACATGGCAAAATATTTGATAATCTTTAAGAGGCTTGGTTTACCTGGAATATATTGGGATTAATGGACCTCTTGTATCAAAGAGCTGAGATGAAGGATCTCATAAGGAGAGACTCCCTCAAGACTGCTGCTATGTTGCTATCAGGCTAAAGAGTAAGAACTAAGAGGTCCAGTTCAATATGATCTTATGTCTGGTTTCACACCGGGATAGAATTGAGTAATGATGTTTTTGGCCAAAGTCAACTCATAATTTCCAAGTATTTTCCAAAAATGGCTGGGGAGTCAGCATGGGTTAGGACCAATTGCAAAAGTCAGACGGTATGTTAATACCTTGTTTGGAGTGTGACAGCGCTTGATGATATCGATAAGCATCACTCTGTATGTCTTGGTTACAGAACCAGAGGATGGTCATGAGAATATTTAAATGGTTAGAAACTAAATTCTTCAGACAGACATTCTTTACATGTATTGTTCCGCTGAAGCCTAACTTATTTCGTGCATATGGGAGTAGTAAAAAAGTCAGTTTGTAGTCACTGGGAAATGACTCTTGCTAAGCTCAGCGTTACACAGGATCTAAAAGGTGAACACAAGAAATACAGCCCTTTGTTGTTCTTTAATCCCTATAGAACCCTAATTATCACTGCCCTGTGGACAGCTGTGTTAAGCAACTAATGCACTACTGAAAGACTCGAGCTTAACTTTTTCTCAGTGTTTGGTGTTATACACAGGCATAGGAAATTCAAAACTACCGAGTAGTGCACTACCTGATAGCCAGTGACTGAGACCACCACCTTCGGGGTGAGGTGGCCTCATCTTCCCACAATTTCAAGCAGCTCTAGGGATGCTGTAAGTTTAGGAAGCCTCAAAGGGATTTAGGGTGAAAGAGAAACTCGCACGTAAGTGAAACAGCTGAAACTGAACAGAGGACTTCTTTTGAAGTCGGAAGCATGAGAAAAGAATGGCAGGAAGGCACAGCTGAGGTTAACCAGAACCACCTTTCTCCATTTGTGACCTCAATCCCCTGCTTTATTTAGGAAAGAGATGGTGTTTTATAACCGCTGCTGTAAGGAAGAATTCCCAAACTTGACTTGCAATGTTACAGAACGATTCATGGAATAAAGGGTTGCTCCTTTAGAGCAATACACTAATCTCCAGTGTTTCTGTACACGCATATACATTACTTTTAATTCCCCAGTTTCTATTTGCCTATAATAAAATTTCAATTAGAGAAGAAGGGAGAAAGATTCTGTTTGCATGCATACTTGAGTAATTAGTGACAACGGGAAGGGGATGCAAGATAGTTTAATAGGGGTTTTAGCAAAATATTATTTTCTCTCAGTTTGTCTGAGAATGGCAATAGTTCTTTAAGTAAATAGGAATTATTATACGTGACTCATTTATGTACAATTTTCTTTGTGAGTCAGGATTAAAATATGTAAATATTCTAGATGTCACCCTTCAAAAGAGAGTAACTTGCATTCACAGAAACCCTTTAGTCAATTGGAAATTGAAATCACACAATATGGCACAATAATAAGAACTTACAGTTCTGCAGTTTCTTAAATTTGAAAGGCAGGAAAGAAATGTGCTTTTTGATTCTTGTGTTTCTCTGGTTCTTTCTGATAACAGGACATTTTTCCTTTGTATGGGAAAAGCTAGGGTGGCTCTGATGTCCTGCTTCGCACCCCTTTGTTCAGGGCTTGTGCCGTTCTTAGGGCAGAGGTAAGTCAAAAAATAAGAGACAGATCCAGTGACGACTGAAATCAATGGGATTTTTTTAAAAAGACATCTGTGGGTGCTGGATGAAATCCTGTTTTAAATGAGTGGCTGAGCCATTGCCAGCCAAATCCTAGAATCAATAGGTTGTGGTGTAAAGCCAGCTTTTGCAGTCTTTTGAAGAGGTGCATCCACTGTGGTCAGCAGGGCACATCTCTGCATGCCAAATTCAGCAGCTGGCAGAGTGTTGGTTGAGCGAATGTTGAAATGTCTAATAGAATAGCGTAGAGACAAATTAGATTTGCTCAAGATCCTTGAAAGCGAAGTGGTTTCCACTCATGTGAGACTCTTACCAAACAAAACCCATGGAGGTGGAAAGGAAGAACTACAATATGTAATTACTATTAACTGCATCAAAACATCTTCAATACAGATTATGCAATAAAGATAAATTACATTGAAACAGTGAAACACTAGGGAAAAGTCCAGTGAAGCTACTTGTGTGATCTGATTGCTCATTCGACTTCCCTCTCTGTCAGCATGGCCAAGTTCCCTTCCAAGGAAAACCAGCCTGGAAGGAGATGATACAACAGGTCTCTGTCTGATTACATGTTATTTACCCAGTCTCTAATTCCAGAGCCAAAAAATGTTTCCAGCATTATCTGTGAAGCTGATAAGGCAGCATGCTATTATTCACCTTTCCTCAGCTCTGAGTGCCATGGAGGATCTTTGTCACCGTGGCCTTCAAACTGCAAGTAGATGATTCAGTTTCCGATGCTACTTTCAAGACTGAAGGTACTCCAACACTGAACTCTTTACTTCAGACTCCACCAGGAATTGCTCACTCTTTTATTTTCAAAGCAGCATGTCCAAACACCTGCTTGGACGTGGCAGAAATTTGCTGTAGATTCTCTCTCCAGGGTCTCTAGTTGTTGGCAAATTTTAATAGCTATGAGCAGTTGAGGAGCCTGATCACCTTTTATTGATAATATTCTCTTCCCCTTCTCCCATTCCTCTTCCACCCAAGATTTATTGGTGCAGTATTGAAATATGACTTTATATTGACTATATTGTTGATAATGCACCCTGTTTCTCCCAGGGTGCAGTACGGCTTCTCTCATTGAGGAGAGCTTGCTTTTCACCAAAAGGAGGAAGGTTCTTTGATAGCCATGGAAATGTTACCTTTGTCTTTATAATCATTCAAATCTCTCATATTAAAAGCAACTATTGCAAACATATTTTTACATTAAGCAGAACTAAATATTTTAAGTTGAGGTTGATCCCTACCACAATGAATTCAAGCCTATGGTGACCTTTGTGCAAACAGTAGGGAAACATGCAAGGCAAGAAATATACTAAAAATGACACTTCTTTTAGACAAGGCATTGGAATTGCAAAAAAGTTGGCAGGTGTGATCAAAAACGTGTTCAGCCCTAATGTTTGAAGGGCAGCCAGAAGAATTTCTGTTCATATATTAACAAAGAACAACCAGTGCCTAGCTTATGATACTGCTTTTAGTCGGGCAATGCTCTTTGCGTCAAGGACCAAGACCCAGTTCTCATGAAGAATATTTGGGGAGATAACTGCTGTCTTACTAACAGTTAAAAAGGGCATACGGACTATGATTTAAGAAGCAAGGTAGTTATCATGATCTGGCCTTTAGGTTGTATTTTACCCATTTGACAATTATCCCTCCTTCCTGCTCTGTTCCTCACAGTCTTCACATCTTCAAGTTAGAGGTTGAAAGGAAATACTCTGTCCCTGTAACCACCTGTAGGGTAGAGAAGAGGATGGGTGGCTATGCTAGGGCACCTAGTTTATTTTAGAACCTAAAACTAGTGTAGACTGTGTAACTGAAAGGGCTGTTGAGATGGGTAAGCAGTATATTTTTTTTTTCTTCCACAGTGGAAGGAAAAAACTAAAAAAAATGCAGAAGTGTGAGAACTGCCATGAGACAGTATCATTATTGCTCAGACAGATCTTCAGGAGACCCGTCACAGATCTCTGGGGTGTCCGTGCACTTGTACTGACACCTGGTGGCAAAAAACAAATAAGAAGAAATCAAATAAAGATGGCTGACAACTTGTGTTCCCTGAGCTTCTAAAATAAACCAGTTTCCAGGTTAACTTACATGCTGAAAATTTTGATTGAAGGCATTCTGGCAGTTACTCTTTCCGAGGCTTGCATGGAGTTCCTTTAAAAGTCATTTGGCAAGACAGACACATATTTTTGGAACAGAACCCTGAGAATGGTGGTCATGTTTCTCATTTTCCACGTTATCAAATTACAAGGGCTTGTGATGAACATGAGATGAATCGCAAAATACTGATCAACAGACCCACTGCCACATTTTTTCTGTTGCTAGTGCGCTTAGTGGTATTTACAATGTCATGTTTGTAGAGCAACCTTGCTGGAATATTTGCATGGTTTTCTGTGAGCTGAATCCCAAATCTTGGTCGCAGGTTAGGTGTTGTAATCTCTATTTCTTTTTCCTTCTTCCTCGTAACTGAATTTAAAGGCAGCTCAAGATTCTGAGCTTCTCACAGGAGAAGCAGCAAAATGGTACCTAGGAATACACAAAGGGTAGTTGAAGTAATATACTGACACTGGAACTAATCTAGTCATGATGTGCTTGCAAATTTTCAGTGCTTCCAGAAATCTCACATTCCTACCATTGTTTCCTAGGAAGCTATTTCATCCTAAAATCTAATTCAATCTGTAGAGGAATAAGTAAAAGCTGCTGTCCATGAAATGTCATACCTGTGAGACATAGCCCAAGTGAAACTACCTACCTTTCTTCCTTCCAAATGTGAAAGATGTGTCCCTTTCAGTAACTTCCAGCACAGAAGCCTCTTACTCTTGTTAACTAATTAATTAATGGCTATTTAATGTAGCGTGTGCTATGCAAGTATAAAAAATGAGATATGTCTCTCTTGTTTGGAAAGAAAATCCAGCAGGGACAGGCATGAATTTGAACCATTCCTGAACCACGTTTGTTTCTGAGTTGAGATACATTATATAGAGTACAAGTGCAAACTTTGTGAAGATCACTGCATTTTGTGAAGGAAGTTTGTAAAAAGGTTATTTACTTGGTGTCTGAATGGTGTAAGGCATTACTGTTGAATACGTAAATAACATTTAATAAACTATGTTCTGATCCAGGCAACAGCAGGGTCCATTTGGAAGTAACCTTACTTTGTGATGCATAGATCATCCCGGTCTATAAAGAATTGGGCCCAGTGTCAGTTCTTCTAATGGATCAAAACTGTAATTGATTAAATCTTAGTACCTTTTTTTGATTAAAACTTAGTACCTTTTCCAAAAAATCTATGTAGATAAAATGTTAAAGGAAACATGAAAAAAAAGCACACTTCTCATTATAAATGTAAAAAAAAAAAACAAAAACAAACCCTCAAAAAAGCAATCTCAAACTACACTGTGACCACAGAGTCACAAAATAGATTATATTTCCCAACTGAAACCCTCAGGGCAACTATCTTCTTGTTTAGTCTGTGTTTCCCCAGAGGAAATGAAGGGCAATAAACAGTGATGTGACTCCAGTGACCAGGAAGTTCAGTTAAGAGGTTTACCTTGTTTTGCTTCTCCCCGCCCCACCCATTTTTAGGCTGCAATAAGAACACCAAGGAATGAAATAATTTGTGACCTAGATTAAAATGCTGTCATTAAACACAACATTTATCATTTCAAGTAATTCTTCCTAACTATTGACCAATGCAGAGCAGAGAAGGTTGCAAATACAAAAGAATTGGAGTTGCATGTATAGGCAGATAGATACAATTTCTTCATGAAAATAATATAATCCAATAATAATACAAGTGGCAGGTCTGAATTTCACATATTGCAGGCCTCAAACTCACACACGGACCTCTCCTACAACCCTGTTGATAATCTTCATCAGCAACAGTTTTCAGCTATTCATAACTCCGTAGAGCCAGCGATCTGAGTCACTGCTCCATCTGTACCATCCTTGTGGAAATGTCAGTGGCAGATGCTGCTAGTTAAACACGATTTAAGTTAAAGGAGTCAGAACAAGATATCAAAATACCCGACAGGGATTTCAGCTGGCTACTACTCTCCTTGGAGTATTATATTTTGGAATTACCCCAGAATGCAGTTTTACTTATGTCATCTGTAAGAAACATAAAGCTCCTATCGATCCTGGTAGGATAAAAGGTTGAAACTTAGAGACGCTTGCATACTTGCTGGTCTATACCCTGCATTAGGAATTCAGTCATTAGAAATCAAGCCGGAATTAAAACCAGTAGGAATATCATCTTCTCCAACACTTGGAAGGGGACTCCTAGAGAAAAGTAGGAGTTTTTTGTCCAATTTTTTGGACAAAATCACCACAAAGCGATAGCGCTGCCTTATAGGCAAACCCTGGGGATCGCATAGCCTCTGGGCCTATGGCACTGGAGAACACTGGGGACATCCCTGCAATCCGTCTCAGTCCAGCATCCTCCACTAAACAACCCCTCTGAGTTTCCTCTAAACATGTTGGGATGCAGTAAGGAGTTTTGCTGTTGCCACAGGAGAGAAGGAAACTGTTTTGTACTGGTTTTGCAGGTTTGAGTTAAGCTAAGCTAGCCATAAATTTGATTGAAGGAAAGAAAGACTAAGAAATGCTGAAACTGTAATTTTTCACATTTCCTAGAATAAAATATATTTGCATTGTAGAAGGCTTGGTAAGCAGTAGAATATAGGCACCCTTCATAGGAAAGGACCTGTTTTTTATGCATTTTCCTATGAATCTCACAGGAAAGAGCATGGTCCTGGGAGAAAAAAAAGAAAAAAAGAAAATTATTTAAAAGTGCAAATGGGACAAATACTCTACCACTGGGCTACAGAATTTAAGAGGAAAAGGAAGGATATGACCACTAATCTCATTGTTGATTTTGTTTTGGTCTAATGAGTCTAACTGGAAGACAGAGACCTTGGAAAGCTACCTCCATATATTTTTAATTTATTTTTTAATTCTCCTCTCCAACAATAGTTTAAATAGTTCATGTGGTATGTTCAAGCACTAAATATTCTTGGGAATCATATTTGCATAAACAGAAGACTTTGTTACATTTTACATCCTCCTTGTTCAGACTCTGTGCATACAGAAGATGAAAACAAAGTCAGATCCTTTGATCTGAGCATTTCCACCCTGCAGGAGAGGATCCTAAACACCACCTCTGTGATTTTTTTCTTTGTCATTCTTTGCTGAGGCTGCTCTAGCTTGTCAAAATGAAATCTCAGTATGCAGGGCAACAGCAGGTAGAATCCGAAAAACCTACTCCTGTAGACACATCAGGGCGCAAATCTCACTCTCTTTTCCAACAAATCCAGTAAATATTGAAGTTGTCTAGCTCCGTATTCCCAGGTTGTTCTAAAACTGTATTTGTTTAGCGATGCATACATGAAGAAGCCTGCTTCTGAGGAAAAATTTAAGGACCTTCTCATAGCCACAAGGAAAAAAAACAACACAAAAATAAAGCCTGTAATACCAATCTAGTGGTATTTCTGAATGTAAAACTCTTTGTTGCATTAAAGTCTACAGGCAGATGCACACTGCAGTAAAGCTACTTCAATTGGCTTCCCTATTGCTGACAGCGATTGTTGGATCACCAGGTTCCTTCACATCACACGTATCCTAAAGAGACTGAAATTTCTTTAAAGGCCAGGAGCTTTCTGTACAATATATCTAACAGCCACAGAGAAGCTAGAGTTGTGTTGTTATGGCTTTTTGAGCAAGAGACAGATGCCTGGATGGGATATTCTCTAAAGACTGTCAGTGTGAATTAGCACAAGACTGGGAGTCAGGAACTACATGGTCCCGAAGAGGTTATTTAAAACCTTTGTGTTGTTTTCCCATGGGGAAAATTGTCTTCTTAGTTACAAAAAAGTTTATTTCAAAAGTATTAAGCACTTACCTAGGAAGCAATTTAGGTTCCTTTAATTTTAGTGAATTCACTTTCACCTTTACAAGACCTAAAGTCTCTGCACCTTTCTTTTTGCTGCTAACTTAGTCTCTTTTACATCTCCAGTGCTTTAAAACTATGTGCAAGATCATTTTAAGAAAAATCATTTTCCAAAAAGTGATATTAGTAAGGCATTTTTAGAAATTCATTGTTTCTTCAACTATACATGAGTTACTTGTGTTTCAGAGTGATAAGTTGCTCTTTCACTGGTATTTCCTTGGTATGACTCTATGTTTTTTATCACTGAAAGTATTGCAAACCAGAGCTCTCCAGGAAGAGAGCTGAACATGTCAGGTTATTTATATTATGATGAATGTAACCAAGATCTTTTCTGTCTTAAATGTAAGTACATGGTTCCCTTCACTAATAGAAATCACACATGCACAACAAAGAGTGGAACACAAGCTTGTAATGTTAGTATGATCTTACATAAACAGATTTTACCTGTAAAGGATCCCTAAAGTTTTACACAACCCCATATAATTTATTTAAATGCCATTATTGATAGGTCAGGAAGGAAGAGCAGGCAACATTTAATTACTCATAGGAAGTGACAAGGATATCAGAGGTCATAGCTTTACTCTTTCTTATGAAGTGCTCAGTTCATAGGAAGTACAAGTAAATATGTTCTAACAGGGTGATAATCACTGGCCTTTTGCTTCTAATTGTAAAGAAGTATACTAACCTGGAGAAGGTTGGTTACTTAAAATACCATTTACAAGGTTTCCCTTCCAAGAAGCAGCAAGAAACTCAAATCTGTGCACATTCATGTTATTGTCAGTGATTCTTTCATTCATTTATCTCAATGGAACAGTTTTGGGAGGAAAGATTAAGGGTTTCCCTTGAGCTTCTGTAGAGCTCAATGGGCAGGATGATTTGCTGTGAGGCAGGACTTTGAGTGCTAACAAGTCCAGAAGATCCTAAAATCTATACAGGTCTGCACACAAGCACAAATAACCATAAGCCAGGGCCACCATGCAAAGGCAAAGCTTCTCTTGCAATAGTCTCCTGTGCACTCCCTGTCCTACATGCTCTGAGGATAAACACCACACCATGATCCCTCAGCTGAAACACGTGTTCTTTATCATCCGAATGTGACTGAGGGATGAGGCACTTGGAAGCATGAAGCAGAATATAGGAAAAAATAAATGTCTGTGAGCTTTATGGGACTCTGAGTTTAAAGGCAACTCAGCTGACATTCTTTGGAGTTTTGGGACTTAAGTCTCCTGAAGTGAAAGTTAGGCAAGACTCACACTCAAAAGTCTTTTTGTGGATCCAGCCACAAATACTCAAAGCTGGGTTTTCACCTCAAAGAGGAACTGGAGACAGAGGTTGTGGAGGTGAAGACAAATAAATACTTATCTGATTTAGCTGATCTTACATGAGAAAGCGCTTGATATGGCCTTATACAGGTTCAAGGAGTGGATATTCGTAAAGCCAGTACAAATACCTGCATTGCCTTGACTACAATCTAGAGATTTCTGCTTCAGCAACTGAAGACCAGTCAGCTGTTAATTCAAAGTTAATTCAAACAGTCAGAGCCCTGACTGTTTACTGAATGGCGCCTGAAGCAGTTGCAGTAGGACTGAGATTCTTCTTACAGCTTTGTACCACCCATGCGACACACACTGCACGTAACAGCCATCTCACACAAGCTTAGATTCATCTCAGAAAAGATCAGAAGAAGCCGTGTTTCTGTGTGTCTCAAATTATAGAAATGTCACTTTCCCACTGGAACCTTATGTTTAAACATGAACAGAAACAAAATAAAATAAAAAAATATTTTTTTAAAAAAGAGGAAAAACTAAGAGAAAAACAGCAGTTGGATTTGAGCTTAATATTTTTTGTTGACAACTGTGGACGGCTTTTCAAATACCATTTATAATATCATCGGCTATTTACAGTGCTTTCTGAGTGAATTAAATTTTTGTTTTAATTGTACTTGCTTTGCAAATTGACAATTGTAGTTGACATTTGCAAATTTATGGGTATTTGTACGGTGACTTACTTATAAAATAGCCCTGTGGTTTATGTGACATTTAGCTATAGCCATGATTGTTTAAGAGGGCTTTTGTGCCTGAAAGCTTGTCAGATTTTTTTCCCAAACATACCAGTCAGTTTAATAAAAGATCACATACTTTTCTTTTAGAATAGCTGAGGTTGGAGAGATCTGTGAAGATCATCTAGTCTAACCCAGTGCACAAAGCAGGGTCAGTTAGAGCAGGCTTCTCTGGGCTGTGTGCAGTCGGCTTTTGAATATCTCCAGGAATGGAGGCTCCGTAATTTCTATGGGGAACTTGTTCCAGTGTTTTATCACCCTCAGGGTAAAAAAGGTATTTTCTTATACTTAATATAATTTTTCTGTGTTTTGGTTTATGCCCAGTGATTCTTGTCTTGTCACTGGGTAGCATTGAGAAGAGTCTGTTACTCCCTCCATTAGGGATCCACATACACTGATAAGATCCTCTTGTACTATTCCTTCTCCAGGCTGAACAGTTCCAGCTCTATCAACCTCTCCTCGTATGTCAGATGCTCAAGAACCTTAATCTTCTCTAGGGTCCTTGGCTGGTCTCACCAAAGATGTATCTCACCAGGGCTGAGCAAGGGGAAGGATCTTAAATGTCCAACAACACTCTGCCTAATGTAGTCCAGGAGGATGCTGGCCTTCTTTACCATGAATGTTGTATGGAAAACTTGGTAACCATCTGGAGACCCTGGTTCTCTTCTGCACAGTTCTAGGTGCTTTGGAGAGGAACCTGGCCATGCTAATTTCACAGATGATTGAAGCTTCTCCATCATTCTGTCCTCTCTGCACCTTTTAATGTGTATGTGCTGGAAATGGGCCCCTTTCAGCCCCATTTTGCTGACTACAAAGTTTCCCTTGTCCACATCACCATTGCCCCTTTACTTTCCAACCCAATCCATCACATTCTCACTTGATTGTTCATCAACCACCTCCCTTGCTGTTCCTAGTTTAACCCACACCCACCAGAGTAGCAAGACTTGGTAGAGGTGTTGCCCTGCTTAGTAAGGTGTCTTCTTCCTTAGCTTTCTACTGCTCTAACTGCAATGCTGGACCTACAATTCAAAGAATATTTTCGTAGAAGACAAACCCTGAATGATGCTGAAGCATAAAGTAATCTGAGGCACTAGAGGACAGGGTCATAATAGCTATGCATAACTAATGGAAATTCAGTAGGAGGGATTTTTAATGAATCTGAAAATTCATTCTGCAATAGTCTGCCTGAAGAATGGCAAGCACAATGGGCACACAAAAAGAGAAAATAAAGGTGATCCCTGCAATTATGTGGCTCTAAGCTTGACTCAAATGCTTTGTAAAATATTATAACAGCTCTTAAAAAAAGAACAATTAAGGATACAAAGACAAAAGAAGTGAGTAAATTACACACATGGTGTTATCAAAGATGCCAGCCTAATCTAATACCTGTATTTTTTTAAACACTGATATCTTGGATAAGTTGATGCAGTGGATTTAGCAAACATATCTTCAACAAAAAGGAAACAAAATCAACCAAACCACAAAAACTAAATGCAACTCCAAACACTCAATACGTTTTCCCACAGGAAATTTCTGCTCAAGGAGGAGATGATGAACATTAATATAATAGTAAGCCAATAAATAGCTGGCTAAAGAAGAGACTATAGAAGACTATATTAAATGTGGTGAATAGGACTGGTGAAAGACTGTTAATTGTACTCTTCAGTTATCAGTCTGAGAGGTTCCACTTAATTTACCAGTGACCTAGAGCTAAGAAGTAAGCAGCTGTTCATCAAAACTTTTGGCTGGTGGAATTGGAAAGAACTGCCAATATTAGGGTTGACTGAATCATCATTTGAAGAAAATTGATGAAGCCTATTGAAAAGATTAGATGTGGGGTGACATTTAAGAATGCAAGTATAAAAGTAATGAATTTTGATAGGAACAGGCGAGACACTACTTGAAGGCAGTAGATAAACTACCTGCAGGTTGATGTCCTGCCCTGTCCTTGTCTTGTTCCCATCCCCATGGACATACCTGATGCCCACGGCTAGGGTTTCATACCACTTCCCCCTGGTTGCCCTCCTCCTGACTGGAGTGTGGTGGGACTGGAACAGGGCCTGGCTGTGAAGTCCTGCCATGTGCTCCATTACAGCTCATTGGAAGCCACTTGCCCTTGTGGCACCCTGAAATTGCATATATTTCTACTTCATTATGATCATTACATTATTTGTCAGTAAACTATGTATTTACTACTTTTTTGTTGGTTCCTAAACATGCAAAATTATAACAGATTTATCCTTGGCTTGTTGGATATGATTTCAAAATAAAATACATCTGCAATAACAGCTAAAGAGGGTTTTTTTTTGGTATACCTTCAGGTTTTAGCTGTCTCCCCTTTCAACCCCTTTTCTGCAACTCTAAGGGCTAAAGTTGCATTTAAAAATTAGTCTCAAAGACTGAAGTCCAACAGTGGTGGTTCTAACAAAGAGAAGAGTGAAATACCACAAAACTTGGGATAAGAATCGTAAGAATTAGCCACATAATATTTTTAACTTGTTTAATCGGAGACCTTATCCTCAAGTTCGATGGCCCAGTCTCCCCTTCTACAGCACTGGAATGTGTGTATATGCTAGGGAATGGCACTTCTTCTATGGGTGGTACCATCAGGGTCTTACTTGAAGTTTATAAATTTGGTTATGCAGTCAGGCTCAGCCTCTGAAAACAGTGAGATTAAAATTTGATATGACTGTACGGGTAGAGCACATAGAACGAGCTGCAAATTTATACATCTGAAGGCATCAGAGGGAAAATTTGTGAAACTTTCAATTTTTCATTCTAGGCAAAAATGAGATGGATCAGGTACTGAAGAACCAAAATCGCTTTGAGATATCAGCCAGTTTTCATGAGCATCTCAGCCAATTTTTTGTACTTAAGATATTTCAATAATAGCAGAGATATTTACCCTAAAGAATAATTTCAGCTCTATCTTGCTTTTTCTTTGGTTCAAAACTCATTCCTATTTCCACTAGGGATCAGAAGGCATGTTGATAGTGAAGCCTATTTGTTAAAACTACAAGTAAATGTGTGGTCAGTGAAAATTATGTAAATGTCTTACAGTTTGAATACTCATCCTTTAAAAACTGCTTTGCATATGCCAAACTCATTTAACTTCTGAAAAATCATTGGATTTTCATCAAACTTCCCTCCTCAATCCTCAGTTGGATTTGAACCATGAAACTAAGCTGCAAAGCTTGTATCTTGTGTTAAACCCCAAGAAATATACAGTCCAAAGCATTCTCTCCTGTCAAAGCATGGAATGTTGTAATGGGATCAGGAAACAGCATGATGACCTTTATTCATAGAATCATAGAATCATAGAATGGTCAGAGTTGGAAAGGACCTTGAAGATCATTGTGTTCCAACCCCCCTGCCATGGGCAGGGACACCTCCCACTACACCAGGTTGCTCAAAGCCCTATCAAGCCTGGCCTTAAATATTCCAGGGATGGGGCAGCCACAACCTCCCTGGGCAACCTGTTCCAGTGCCTCACCACCATCACAGGAAAGAATTTCTTCCTAATATCCAATCTAAATCTCCCCTCTTCCAGTTTAAAACCATTCCCCCTTGTCCTATCACTATACTTCCTGACAAAGAGTCCCTCTCCAAACACGGCATTCAGGTGCCTAGCAGAGCCTGTGTGGCACAATTCCATGCTGCATTGCTTCAACCTTTGTGTTACTCTGTGTGCCGATCTTTCTTTTTTTCCTTTTCTCTTCTTTCTTTACACCTCTCTCTCAAGCCAGAGAAGCTGAAGAGCCAGGGAGGGCGCACAAATCAACTTAGAGAGCCATGAAAAGGTCAGCTTCGCACACTTGCCCATTATTTTCTGCAGGATATACAAGGGAGTTAAACTGTGGCACTTAATTCTAATGAAGATTGCGATGCAAAAAGGAAAGGAACGATATGAATTTGTTCTCAAGACAAGGATAATAATGGGAGCAGAGAATAGTACAAATATGCTGTAGAGCCATTAAAATTTAAAGTCTCCAGTCTCATGGTCTGCCTAAGCTATAGTAGAGGTGTGCATGGTATTTTATAACATCAAGTCCATTTAATTTGCTTAGAATATAAAACCGCAATTCAACATTTAATTCAAATTCTGAAGAAATTCTTGACTCCTGATTACAATTTCAATTACCTGCATTTCCTAACTGTTGATTTGTACTTATTGCTATCAAGTTCTTTGCTTTTCTATTCATTACATATAATTGCTACTTTCACTTTTTTCTTACCATTATGTTTTTAGCCTGGTTTTCTATGGAAATAAAGGCTCTGTAATCACTCTGTGATTGTGTGTTTGTGGAGCAGATATGTTTCAGGAGTATCCTTGGAAAAAATTACACAGTTTTAACCCATTGGTCATTCTGAAATAAATTTGATATTTACACAAAGGTTTCAGTGTTACCAAGTTTCCATAAACTTTATGAAATAGGAATTCGTGTTGCAAGTTCATTTCTTATTAGATACTAGAAAATTGCCTTTGGGTAATGCTTTTCTGAATGACCTAGAGGAAAAGCTTCAGAAATCACACAGTGCTTGATACAATATCCTAGGGAAGTCGTTTCCTCAGGTCAACTGTTTTTAGCTGAGGAAAACATCTTTTGGAGCTATATAAACTTACAGGGGGTTTTGTAGCATGTAGAAGAGAAAAGCTTTCAATACATCTTACATGTTTTAGAGAAAGTCTTGTCTAACTCTATCCTACGTCATGCCATGACAATTATCATTGTTGCTTTGGAGTCAGCAACCACCTCCTGATATGTTCTAACAGAAACTTCTTAGCAAATACTAGCCATATTAAAATTGAACAGTCAGTGTATTCTCTTCCGACTGGAGGAACATCTCACAAATACTAAAGTTCACTGCATGCCCTTGTCTTGTGTTTACATGCCAAGGTTATTGTAATGAGAGGGGCTTCAGGGGTGGTTGCTGAGAGAAGAGACTGCGAGTTGCCTCCATATCAGATGTGGACAATTCCAGCCAGCTCCCAGGCAGAACTGCCAAGGTGATAATGTATTGAAGAAAGTGTAAAATGTGCCTCATCTGTGAGAGAGAGGAGTAGAAAAATATTGTGAGAAAACCAGCTCTGCAGGTACCATCACTTTGGTAAAGATGGAGGGGGAGGAGGTGCTCCAGGTGCCATAGAAGAGATTCCCCTGCAACCCATGGAGCAGGCCATGGAAAAGCAGGTTTGTACCCCTGAAACCCATGGAGGATTGTGGCAAAGCAGCTGTCTACCTTGCAGGCCATGGAGGATACTGCAGCAGAGCAGGTGAATGTGCCCTGAAGGAATCTGCATCCAGTGGAGAGGAAAGCATGCAGGAGCCATTCTTGAGGAACTGCAGCCTATGGGAAGCACCCATGTCGAAGAAGTTCATGGAAGATTGTATGTCCTACAAAAGACTGGAGCAGGGGAAGACCCTGAGGAAGAAAGAGCAGCTGAGACAATGTTATGAACTGACTGACCACAGCCCCCATTCCCTGTCCCATTCACCATTTGGAAGAAAGGAGGTAGAAGTGAAACTGAGCCCAGGAAGAAGAGGGGAGTGGGGAGAAGGTAGTCGATTAGTAAGCAACCTCCCAGTCCTTATCTTGACCCATGAGCTTTTTCCTGTTATTTTCTCCCTCTGTCCCACTGAGGAGTGGAAGGGAGATTGCAGCTTGGTGAGCACCTGGCAACCAGACACACTCAATTCACCACAACCTTTCTTTATCATGGTCAGCCTGGGAGGAATTCTGGTTTCTAGAAAGTGTTCATACACATCGAAAATGACAAAGTATAAAACACCCCTGAGATGGTCAGTTTCATACCCTTCCCAACTGTAGCCCCTGCAATCTTGCAAAATCGTGTTTAAATATATAAATATATATATATATATGAACTACCTATACCTTTTTAATATAGGCTTCTCAAAGTAGAGACACATCTATTTTATATACTGTCCTTCTATACATGCAATAACAAATCAAATTAAACTGCTGCACTGTTCTCTTCAATTCTAATGGACAAAACTGAAGATTTGACACATACAATTAAGCCAAGTCCTTCTATAGGAATTTCTACAAGTGTTCATCCAACCCTAGAATCCTTAACTTGTTGCTACAAACTCAGGTTATTCTGTATTGACCAGTGGGAGGAATCGCACTTGGCCACACCAGCATGACAAGAACAGGAGACAGTAAATCTCAGGGGTGGGATATTCACTCTGATACACCACAGTGTATCACTACCTTACTTTACATGGATCAAGTCTAGCAGCATTGGAAAGGAAAGGACTTCCTGAGCCATTGAATCAATATTTTTTTTTTCTGCCATTATCGTGGAGAAGTGTATCACATAGCTTTTGGGTTGATAGGTTTTTGCGGTTGGTTTGCTTGTGGGGTTCACACTGCGTCCTACAGCTATTAGAATTTTCCTCCCATTACTCTGAACAAAATTCAGTTCTATTGAAACAATGATAGCACTGCCACCAAATTGAGTGGATCAATTCTAGATTCAGAAAGGTATCAAAAATTAGTAGGAGGATTGAGGTAGGAAAAATGGTATTTATTACTGCAAAACCACTTCAAAAATGACCAATAAATATAAATGAGAACTTCATGAAAGCATAAAAAATGAACAGATAAATTGATAAGAAATGTCAAACCTATTTTTATCTTATTGTTCCTAGTAACAGGAAAGAAGGGAGAGAAATGGTGAAAAATGGTATTTGAACAGAATTAATTTTCAGATGTTCTTAAAACTCTAACCAAAGCAGACACAGAGTAAGCTTCAGAATTACCTTAATGAAAATATCTTGTTTTTCTAAGTATAATTATAATATTATCCCTGAACTCAGAAAACAAACAAATACAGAAAAAAAAAAAAAGATACCTCGAATGCATAATAAGACAGATTTTAAACACAAAATATGATATTGTTTAAGCATCTCATTTGAAGACAACACTTGATCACATTCAGAAATGCCATTACTTCTATACTTGGAAATTAATAATAGTCTTTGCTCAGCAAGCTCACCTTTGGGAAGAAATAATAATTATAAATGGCTTTACTCTCATGACTTAGGAGAACATGTAGTATACCTGTTGGTTGGCAACTGCCCTCCATGGATAAAGTGGCTGAATCTTCTTCATGGTATTCCTTCTCTTACAGAAAGTCAAGTTGTGACCCTGAAATAAGATTGTAGCTCCTAAGGTTGCCTGGATTTATATCTATTGCCGGAATAGAATGCTTCAAAGATTTTTTCAGAAGCTTTCCTTGGTATTTGTTTGCTTTTTTCTTTTTCTTTTTTTTTTTTTTTTTTTCTTAAAATTGTTTTTGCTTTCTTATTAATTAAATTAGAGACTTTCAACTTAAACCCAAATAAAAATAGTTCTACTGAGCATGAATGTAATCTGCATAAGTACTGTGGAAGTTTGCAAGTTCCTCAACCCTATCAACATTCCTATGATGTATAGAAGTAAGAAAATGCTTTTTCAGGGATAAGGTTAATGGACTGAGAACAGCATCTAAAAATCTGTCTGCCTAGGGTTGGTACAGTACAGTGAAGGCATTCAGGCACTCGGGAACTTCTAGCCACACTTGTGGTAGGATACACAGAGGAATTAACAGGGATGAGAGAAAGAGAGAACAAAGACTGTGGACTTCCGTTTGAGATGACTATCCTACCTGTTCATCTGCCAAGCTGCACTCATTCTAATATTTATTCTTTGGCCCAACAAATATTCCAAAAAAAAGTAGAATCCTTTAGGAAGATCACAGACTCATTTATCCTATATCTTTTTTTTTAATCCAAAGGAATCAAGATTTACCAGCCAAGCAGTACAAACAATGTAAGAACCTTGTCCCAAGATGGACATTATTTGAATGAAACAAAGAGCTTTCCAACTCTTCTAGATAAATCACCAGATTGGAAAGCAGTTGTTTTTCTTCCACAGATTCTCCACTGCCTTCTCTGAGAGCATATATGGAGCAGAGGGTCACTGGGTTCTGCTACCTGGAGGGGCAAAGGAGGTGCAATGTCAGACAACTGGAATAAGCAGTGTGCTTCACTCACTTGTTGCAACCTTTGTGAGTAACTGAAATTTGTGGGTGCCTGGAGTTTTTTCAAACTGGGGGAAGATAACCAGCACACCTTGGAGGGGCTTACAAAAGTGCCATTAAATTACACTCTTATCTGCTACATTAGGGCTTTTTTCCAAGTTCCCAATGAACAAAACCAGCACTGCTTATCTCTTACTTTTACCCATTAGACCCAAGTGAAATATCTAATTTAAGATAAGTGAAAGAGAACCAAACCTACTATGAGCTCCAAAATTCCCCAGAAACACAAGTAATTTAGTGCAAAACTAGGCCTTTTACAATTGCAGGCCAAGTTTGATAAATTTCAAGACCCTGATTCCCTACTGCATTACTCAGCAATGCTGCTGTCAAACAGCAGGAGAACAGCTGAGAGCCATTCCCTAGGTGTTGTGTTAGCTCCATAAAACATGCCTTAACAACTCAGTCCATAATGGTTTCATAAGCCATGTGCTATGAAGTGGAAACACTGAGGGCCAGGAGGTCAGCATTAATCATTTCCTCCTGCAAAACTTTATGAAGTGATACCACTGATATTAGTTAAATAGCTCATCGAAACAACCAGTATAACAGGGTACTGGTTTTAAACTGAGAGAGGGGAGATTTAGATTAGATTTTAGGAAGATATTGCTGGCTGGGGGGGGGGTGGGGCACTGGAACAGGTTGCCCAGAGAAGTTGTGGATGTCCCATCCCTGGAGGTGTTCAAGGCCAGGCTGGATGGGGCTTTGAACAACCTGGTCTGGTGGGAGGTGTCCCTGCCCATGGCAGGGGGGTTGGAACTCGATGATCTTTAGAGTCCCTTCCAACCTGAAGCATTCAATGATTCTAGGAGTCTTTCTAGCATTAGACCAGGTACTTTAATGGAACTATCAAACATTTTGTCTGACTCTTTCTGCCATGGTTAACCATTTATGCATGAGCTTAGGGACAGCAAACAAAATTAAAATCAGACTTCTCCATTCATGTGGGATAATATTTTCTATCAGTAACTGTTCTCAAAAGATTCAAATGTTACAAGCTGTCCTAGTTTGAGGTAAAATGAACCAATTTTCTGTTTTACAGATTTACTTTCTTAGCTGGACCTCTTCTAACTAACTAAATTCTGAAATTAACAGCACATTGTTCAGAACTGTTTCATCTCACAGTGATAAGACCTGATTATACCAAGGGATGGTGCAGAGAGGCCCCTGTTTATCCTTATTGCTAGAAGAACCAAGGTCAGATAATTTTCGTCATTTGCTGTTGGAGGATCGGAAACGGAAAAGTGTAAAGGGGTCCCACCTGCAAGGAGGAGCGGACAGGACAGGTGACCCAAAACTGACCAGCAGGGGTATTCCATCCCATCCGCATCATACCCCCTATAAAAGCTGAGNTTTACCCAAAGGGGGGAGGGGGGGACATCTGTCAATCAGGTTTTGGTAAATTTGGCTGAAACCATGACACAAGCTCATACAATCTTTTCCTTTTACCTACAAGATAATTAGAAGAATAGAGCAGAACAATTTGTGTTTAATCATATCAGAGCCACTGTAGCTCTAGTGATTTAACTCCTCCCTTCTAAGCAACCTATGGTGAACATATGCTAAAACTACAACAACACTGATGCCGTTCTAAATTGCCTTCTCTGAAACTAAAAAGGCTCTTTATGAGCATTGCTGTTCTGTACAACAACTCAGACTCTCGTGCCTGGGCCATGCTGGGCCATTCCACTACCTTTTTATTACATGTAATTAGAGAATGCAGCACTGACTTGAAAGTGCTGGAATGCCTTGAAAAGCACCAATATATTACTTCTCTGTTTCTGAGCACATAGGCAGTAAGCTCTGTAATTTTCTTAATAGTCTTAGACCTCTTTTTGTTGTTGTTTCTTTTTCTCTATCAAATGAACATGAATCTCCTACAGAAATAAGAAACGATGGCTTTATGCTTGAGCTTTCAGTTCTCCTTTCTGGCAGAAAGCAAGCAGAAAAACACTGCACTTGTGAGAAGAGGTGTACAAAAGCACACATATATTCCTATGTTTGATTTTGTTCATAGCAAATATAATAAGGAACCAATACATTAGACAATGTTAGGCAGGCTTGCAGGGTTTCTAAGAATGTTTCTCCTTTTGAATTCAGATCACCTAGAAGCATATTTAAAACTTTACAAGAGTATGGAGCTGCAAGAGGTCCAGAAGATACAGGATTATACACTTTGGTACGATAGTGTGTGCCTAAAGGTTGAAGGAGAGTTAATCCTGATGACTTTATAACTTATTTACTTTATCATAATCGTGTAAAAGACGCTAAGTATACACAATAGTCAGTCTCTGAGATCTCTGCACGTGTATCTATGTTTATGTGTGTGAATGTCAAGATAGTAGATTAATATTTTCAGTGGAATACTGTGGTGCTATATGGATTAATCTGATGGAAGGAAGCCTCCTACAGACAGGAGTAGTCTGTAGGAGCAGGACCTATATAATGATGTGTTGTTTAGACAGCTAAACGAAAGAAAGCAAGGAGACTTTAGTGTGAGAGGACAAGAACAAGTGTTTGCTGACTTGTATAAAGATGCACTCTTTCAGATGATTAAGAAAAACCCTCATAAGGAATATAACAGTCTTGGTCTTAAGTGAGGCCAATTTTCAATATGTTTTTTCTGAGTGTGGAGAGTTCACATGCATACACATGATTTTCTGACACCATTACTTCCTTTCTAGCACAGGTACCAACATGCCAAATGGATTCTCTGTGTTCTTTGGGCATTAGTATTTGTTTGCCCTCTGGTTGGTAACAGTGGCTTGGTTTTGATGTCATGAGCCAAATGTCAGAGAAGGTCCTTTCAGAAACTCGCAGTGCCACTGCATGCCCAAAGCTATGCATTAAGCACTGTCAAAAAACTAAGACAGCCAAAATAAATGAGGCGCAAAAAAAAAAAAAAAATAAGAAAAGGGGCAAACATGCCTTTT
>VZRU01021338.1:77128-95017 GCA_013398155.1 Pedionomus torquatus | reverse complement strand
AAAAAAAAAAAAAATTAGGACAGGGAGCTACATTGCCTTTACACAGGTGATACATAGGATATTGCTCCAAGAGCAGGAGACTCTTAAAAATGTTGTACTTTAGTAAAACTGTCCTTGCTGCAGAAAAAACCAGACCATTACCACTACAGGAGCCTTGCTTTAGATCTAAACTCGTGTCCCTTTCATCTCAAGGGCATCTAGCTCACATCTAGACATGAGAATCACTAGTGTCTAATATGGCAGAAGAATTCCACCTTTAATGTCAGTAAGAAGAGATACGCTTTTCATTACTGAAATGTTGATGCCCAGTTCATATAATGACCTTGATGTGACAGTGTGCCACACAGAGTACAAATGCTGTGCTTGGTTCTTTCCTTTTGGTGTGCCTTTACATTGTCTATGTAGAGATTTCAGCCTCGCAGCTCCTGTGAAAGACTCATCCCATAAACCTTCAGCTTATTTATCTGAGCTCACTGCAAGTCACAACCCTCCATCCAGCTATGATTCTATTTTTTTCCACACAATCGAAGGCCTGAATGGGTAAAACATGACATCTGCAGCTTTCCCATTTATAACAGCCTTACTGCTTTCTCCGTTCTCCTCCTTTATAACTCTGAATAACTACCTTGAATGAGAATCAGTTTTCAGCTTAACGAAAGCACGTTCTAACACTGAGCATTTTTGTAAGGTTATGGCTAACGGTGAACAGAAAGCAAGAGATAATGAAATGACTTCAACATGCATGACCCCTCATGCCACTGGAATGATATTATTTCCATGCTGCTCTTTTTCTATATTACATAATTGGTAGTTAAGGCAGCTATGAAAATATAACAAGGAAGGAAACACCATAGAGCTGGATGAATATGCCAAACACACAATATATATTCTTGTTCCAATTACGGAAATTTTGTTTTTTGGGGGGTCTCAAAAAGATGGTTAAAGAAATAAAGTTTCACAGACACCCTGATTCATCAAAAAACCCCGTTACATCATCTTGGTCTCAAGACTAAGCATCCATGTTGATTTATGCAACTTCTCTTTTTCCCGTCAGCTATTTGAAAACATTTAAAAAATGAAGATACTTTCTTTGAGGTCTGATCCCTCACTCATCTTACCTAGATTTCCCCTTTTGTGATGCTGAGGTATTAAATGTTTTTACTTTTCAAAATATATATATAAAAGTAGCCTGGAAAAAGATTGCCTTAGATATGTATCTCATTAGTGTCTAAACATGAGCTAGATTTTAAAATTCAGAGTGAGATAAGGTTAGAAAGGAAAGGGTCAAATTAAATTCAGCATTGAACTTAAGCTAAAAGGCTAGTTTTGCTGGACTTAAAACAAACAGAGGAAAAGCTTGACTGTCTCAGATGCATTTTTCTTGAAGTGTGAGTTCTTCAAAGTTTGCGTCACATAGATGACTAAGTAGTAGAAGGTTGATTTGCAATCTTTGTAGCTGCCAATATTTTCCCTCAAGAGCCTTTTTTCTCTTCTTTCTTTCTTTCTTTCTTTCTTTCTTTCTTTCTTTCTTTCTTTCTTTCTTTCTTTCTTTCCTTCTTTCTTTCTTTCTTTCTTTCTTTCTTTCTTTCTTTCTTTCTTTCTTTCTTTCTTTCTTTCTTTCTTTCTTTCTTTCTTTCTTTCTTTCTTTCCTTCTTTCTTTCCTTCTTTCTTTCTTTCCTTCTTTCTTTCTTTCCTTCTTTCTTTCTTTCTTTCCTTCTTTCTTTCTTTCCTTCTTTCTTTCTTTCCTTCTTTCTTTCTTTTTTTTTTCTCTTTTATTTTTTTTTTCCCCTGCCAGATTGTACAAATCAATGCTTATTCCAAAAATGAAAAGCATTGTTTTGAACACCAGTTAAGGTTGCCAAGGAAACTACAGTGTTGTCACTCTCACATCGTTTACAAAAACTATGCATTTTATGGCAAGGAAATTAATATTTAAAAGCATTGTGAATCTTATGCTGACAAAACAATGAACATATGCATTATTTTCCTTGGAAATAAAGAAATGAAAAGACAAGACCTCTGATCCTAAGAATCCAAGACCAAGGGGTTTTCCCTTACAAGTTAACAGTAAATTCCTTTTAACTATAAGCTATGAATAGATGCTTTTTCTAAGTTGAAGCCAGCCAGAAATGTTTTCAGAAGAACTTCCAACTTCAATATTTTAAAAAATTGACCACCCACCTAGAGAGAGGCCATCTCTGCTTTGTTCCAGAATGCTGTGAATATGCTTTGATTATGAAAATTAAGCCCAAGGCATCTCAAGCTGTGCAGCCAAACTGGGCTGCCCATGTTTGGCTTAAATTAGAGACTGCACTTGAAAATATTGATAATTGTGCCTGATCTTGTTCCCATTCAAGTAGATGGTGAAAGAAAAATCCTGTTGACTTCAAAGACAGAACTGTTATGCCCACACTTCCTACCAAAATCTATGACATCAAGATTAATTCAAAATGTAGCAGCATTTTCCATTGCTGTGAGGCAGTAGTTAAACCACTGGGATTGTCTAAGACAGTGTTATGGAAGGACAAAATCACATTTTAACCATTACAGCATTTATGGAAGAGCTAATTTTTTTCCACTGTAGTTCTGAAGAACCCTCAAAGTCCTTGTTGCACCATTTCCTAGATATATACTGAATGCAAAAAATAGTATTTATGTGAAGTCTTCCCTGGTACTTATGTACATTTCGTTCTTGTATCCCAATTTTGGTTGAAATATTTAAATTCTTTTCAACTTCAGATCTTTCTTATATGATACTTGTTTCCATCCAGAATCAGTTGCTGACCTCTTCTGCTTCTATTCTTATTCCGTTAATTTATTTCCCATGCATTTAGTCTTGGTTTTTGACCTCAGATCCGAAGAACCAAGCTTTTACCCCAATCCTTGCTCTATTCCCCTTTCAGCTTTAACCTCTTTCAGTGACTTACTAGAAGATAAATTCTTCCCACCTTTTACCAAGTCAAACATGCTATTTCTTGGGCTGTTTAACATGACTGGTGATTTGTGTGATGACAATAACACATAGAGCTTTTACACGATAAGCTGATGTGACAATAGTAATATCTCTGCTAGCCTAAATGTCAGCTGCGTTTTAGTTCTATGTCTCATTCCATCCTTAAACTTTGATAGAACAAAGGGTAATGGTTTTAAACTAGAAGAGGGGAGATTAGGATTGGATATTAGGAAGAAATTCTTTACTGTGAGGGTGGTGAGGCACTGGAAGAGGTTGCCCAGAGAAGCTGTGGATGCCCCATCCCCTGGAGGTGTTCAAGGCCAGGCTGGATGGGGCTTTGAGCAACCTGGTCTAGTGGGAGGTGTCCCTGCCCATGGCAGGGGGGTTGGAACTCGAAGATCTCTGAGGTCCCTTCCAACTCTAAACATTCTGATTCTATGATTTTCCTTTGATTTGTTTTCATATCTGACTTCCTTGGACTTCCTTGGGTTCTTCAAAACAGTACTAACAAGAACAGGTTGGATCATCTTTTCTTAGGTTTTATGGAGACGTACAAACATACATCACCAGTATTGTCCAACAAATGTAAACAACAGATTCCTGCGGGTTTCAATTTTTGTTGGAATGGAGGTCAACAGCAGAGGCCTCCATTACAATGTTGTACTATGATTTGTTTATGACTGCTCCTATCTCTTTTTTAAAAATCCTCTCTTGCATTTCCTGTGCTAGAGGTTTGCTGAGAGGGGGCAGCCAGCAGAAGGGCTTCCTGGACTCAGAAGTGCTGAGGCCATTTGAGTTAGATCAGCTATTTCTGGTGTTTAAAATGAGGTAGTAATTTTTATGATGATTTTATTTAGGGTTTGTTTGTTTGTTTGTTTGTTTAAAGTACTATTGTCAAAGTAACTCAGAATGTCAAAAACAATAATTGAACATAATTTGTTGATTTAGAGCAGTTGTAGGCAGCCACAAAGGTGTGACCTTTGCTTAAGAAGTACATGCAGTACATTTCTAGGCGAGACCAAGACCCAAAGCTAATGACACATGATTTTTCAGCAGTTTGTATGAACTTTTGGCTTGGCAATTAGCATCACAGAAGACAATGTTTTTTACCAAGCATGATAAATAAACTGTGTGTTGGCCCAAAGCTGCAATGCATTAAGAGAATGATGCTATTTCTTATCTTTGAAGTGTCTTCATAAATAATGCTCGTTTGTGCTTAACCTCCACTCCCAACAGCCAAACAGAAGTCATACTTCTGCTTGTTGTTCAAGTCTTCAGTACTTTGTGGAAGATCAGCACATCTCTGGAGGAAGAAGCTTTAGCAGTGCTTTCTACCCTGTGCTAATGTGTGTAACTCTTAGATCACAAATAGTAAAATAATATAAACTGTTGATGATGAATTTCTGTATAAGGCAATGAGGATTACAGATCACAATAATTGATTTCTGGTGAGTTAGAGTTAATAGAATGAGCATATAAAACAGGATAATTAAGAGCAAATGATGTTCAAAAAATCTCTGCTGAAAAAATAAAGCAATTAAAATGACTGGATACAAAATATAAACAGCAAAGAAACTAACTGAGCATATATTGCCCTGCTGAATATAAAAACACAGAATCATAGAATGGTTTGGGTTGGAAGGGATGTTTAAAGGCCATCTAGTCTAACATCCCTGGAATGACTGGGGACATCAACTAGATCAGATTGCTCAGAGCCCCATCCAACCTGGCCTTGAACGGTTCCAGGGACAGGACATCTACCAGCTCTCTGGGCATCCTGGGCTAGTGTTTCACCATTCTTACCGAAAAAAACTTCCTCTTTATATCTAATCTGGGCACCACTGCTGAAACCTTTAGTTATAGCTCACGTGTTCTGCTCTATAAGAACAGAAACACATCTATTGGACACATTTCTACATCCAGTAGATGCATCAATTCATATATCTCAAACATACACAGATTTTTTTTTAAGAAATGCCAGCACCTTCACCAGGATATTTCTTTCCTTAAGTTGAATAACCCCCCCAAAACACTAAGGCTCCGGTTTGTAAAATGAATTCAAGAGATACTTGAGAGAAATTTCTAGATTTTCCTAAAAGTACATCTACTCAGATGGAGTCTTGACACATGGATCTATTGAATGAATTATCTATAACACTTTACATTTGTTCGCCCTAGATTTGTTTGATCAATGCAGATGAAGTGCAGCATTGTGTAAAAGGCAATGCAGCTATCAATAGTGATGTATTTAGTAGGGGAAAGTCGATAGAGATATGTGAAATGTTACTGACTGATATATATTTCACCAGACTCTGGAGGTGTTTGATCTGTACTTTATATACAAGGCACTGTGTATATCAAAAAGACAGTGCTGAGGGCATGGTGTTGAGCTGGGACTGAAGGAGTCAGTGCTGGTTTTGCTGCAGCATTCTTTGCCCATGTGTGTATCTTTGTGTTGGCCTAGATCCACAAAGATACTTTGCATGTGTCAGACTCCCTGAGATGTATTACTATTACTGTAATATAAATATTGCAAGTTACATACTGGAAAGGGTAAATGGTTCACCTCAATTTTTTCTTTTGTTTCTCTACTGTTCAGTACATTGAGTATTTTTTCTTACCAAGATATTTTTTTCAACTATTTAATTTTATTTCTCAGTATTTGCTTTTAAGAGTAGTTTCAAGAGCATTCTGTGGAACTGTGTGTAGACAAAATCAACAGGAAAAAAGTACACGAGGTTGCTGTTGAATTAGGCACTTAAAACTGACCTGTAAAAAGGGGTTGAAAGACTGCTATAAACATATCTTGCCAACCTATAGCTCCATGTTGGCTCAAAGCGGAAGCTTTGCACTTCAAGTAAGTAAAGCATAATGATGCTAAAAATGCAAATAGAGACAACGTGCTCTGGATTAGCTGTTGGAATTATTTGCAAAAGCTTGTAAGTAAACCAAAATGTGAGTACCTAACCCTACGTTCTGCACGTTGTTGTCGATCCTCATTGTCCTGATGGGTGTTTGCAAGGTTTCTGCAGAAAGAGTGTAATATTTTTGGTTATCACTTGTGGAATGGAGAGCATTGCTTTTCACAGTATTTGTTGAGGTGACCTAAAATAAGTTATAATCTTGGCTTCCTGCAGAGTGTGTGTAGAAAGATAACAGGAGGACAATCTGCTTCATCTAATCTTACAGTAAGCCCTTGATGTTAAAACTTCAATATATTTCATTTAGTACTAGTGAAAAGAGGAATGCAATTGTCTCAGTGTATATGAAAAATATTTAATTGATCATCACAAAAGGTAAAGGACACTTGTTGAAAATTATGCAAGTGATGTAGAGAAAATGCCTGAAGTTCTTGTCATAAACGGTTTTAAACAGAATATTGCCCCAGCATGCGTTGTGTATTTTTAACTAAAATATAGAATTTGCAACAATTAAAGTTATTTCCTACCATTTTTTTCTTAAAAAACTAAGTTTAAGGAAATGAAAATGCAATCAATTTTATAAATGTCGCAAGAGAGGATGAATAAGAATGCCACAGAAAATGTCACAGGGCAGAGAAAAGCTGTGTGAACCAACATATTGCCATAAAAATCAGCTTTATGAATACAAACATGTTTTGTAATGCCTGCTATATCTGTTGTAGCAGATGTGAATTTACTGAAGGAACCTTTTAGATTCTCTCATTATCACTGATCATGTGATGTTCATTCCCATACAGACTGATGCAACAGTAGCTGTGTGCTGCTGCTGCTCAGTCAGTCCATTTGGCACTTTGGTCTTCTGTAGGTAACATAACATTCGACCCTCAAAATAAACTCAGTACAGTGAAAGGATGAGGGGTATTGGTTTTAAACTGAAAGAAGGTAGATTTAGATTAAGTATTGAGAAGAAATTCTTTACTCTGAAGGTGGTGAGACACTGGAACAGGTTGCCCAGAGAAGTTGTGCATGTCCCATGCCTGGAAGTGTTCAAGGTTGGACAGGGCTTTGGTCATCCTAGTCTAGTGGAACATGTCCCTGCCCATGGCAGGCAATTGAAATGAGATAACCTTTAAAGGCCCCTTCCAACCCAAGCTGTATTATGATTCTATTTTATCTGTTTGAAAGTAGATCAAAACTGGCAATTAAAACATTTCTGTACTAAGTTTTGACTACCTATTCAACTTCCATGAAGAGTTAAAGAAATGTACCTACTACATGCAGCATTAGAGAATTTAATCTTATGTCAGGTTTAGCAAAATGCCAAATATTGTAGCTGTATTCAGGCTCTTCAGTTCAACCCAGTTAAATATACATTTGCCACGGTACCTATTAATCTTACCGAGCACAGTCCTGAGTTACTCAATCTTGTGACATAATGGATTCCTTTCCTACACCTTGGATGAGCAATCAAACAGAGATTGACTTTCTCCATTTAGTCAAATAGATTTATCTAAACCATGTTTCAAATGACTAGATTAAGTAGGTCAATTTGGGGTTTTTATGTCTGAAGAAAAATCCATTTAATAGAACTGTTCTTTTGATTTTAGAGTGAGAATTACTATCAAAACACCGGACTCTTTCCTCTGTATTTTTTTTTTTTTTTTTTTTTTTTTTTTTTTTTTTGTTATAATGATCTAGACAGTCTTATCTACCTGTACAGCAATTGAGGGTATTAATACTCCTGTGACATGTCTGCAATAAAGTATGTTCTTGGACAGAAGAGACAAAGAGTCTCCCCACATGAGGCCATTTATGTACCAGGTTATGTGTGGTGATGAGGACAGGGAACAAATGTCCTTTTGTTATTATGTCACAGAAATTATTTTCATGAAGGATTAATTCATTAAAAACAACAAAAGGACATTTTCTTTTCTTGCTCATAATTAATTATGGGAGGACAAAGCTTCTGTGCAACAGAGAGGTGTAATTAGCTTGCAGCAGGGTATTAATTACTCCATTGCACTGTGTAGGTGATAAAGACAGAAACTGCCCAGCTTGTCTGTATTCTGGAGCCCTCTACTGAGACGAAGGAAGACCTCTAAACTTTGTCAAACCCCTATTATGGTAACAGACTCAACAGCATTTTATCATGAGAAGAATCTCAAGGACAAGAAAAAGAAAATCTTTTGAGATTTCTCCTGAGCCTTTCATAGAAGTATAGGGAAATATGTATTTATTAATTCAAGATGAGTCTAATATGCTTTATTTCAGATTACTGGCGAATTTTGATTTGAGTCATGATCATTGGAGATATTCTGCATGTTTTAAAAGGAATCTATGGCAATCTTATCTAATACAATTTGAACACTAACAGAAGTTATTTTTCCTAAGATTGTAACTTTTCCTTGAATTCAGAATTCCAAGCAGACAGTGCTAAAAAATATTTGAATTTTCTTTTCATTCATAATATTAGATGAAAAACAATCTATTTCTCATCCAACATAAAAGAATGATTTTACAACAGTAAACAGGGCATTCAGGTAAGAGTTAGGATTTTCAGGAGCTCTAACCCGTGTTGCTGTTGAAAACTTAGTTTATGCAGAAGGTAGATTCCCACCCTAAATGCTCGCCTTTGTGAGGACTTCTAGTCTATCTTCTAGTTTAGTGTTGGAAAAGCACATTGTCTGACGTGATAGACATAAGAACACTTAAAGGATTCTTCAGTCATAATATTGGGACTTAAGGGCTGTGTAGCACATGAGAAGATAAGAAGTGCTAAACCTTTTTGCATCCTATTCCTTATTATTATCCTTTGCCTTTATGAAGACCTTCTGTGGGATATCTGTAAGGAAGGTGGTTAGAAGATTGTCATATCCACATGGGCTGAAGAAAACAGAGAAGGAAGCAGCCAATCTGTGACCATCCAGAAAAATTGTTCCTGATTCAAGAGATCACAAAAAAAATATTCTGACATATCATGTGACTCCAAATGAATTCATAACATCTGACTGCTAGTATAGATGCCCCCCAAATAACAATATCTGCAGTTCAGTGGCGTCCCTGTTTTTCTTGCCTGAGCAGAACCCACATTTCTGATTGGGTCAAAAAATAGCACAGACTAGTGATGGACTAAATAAAAAGGCTTAGTGCCGTGGCCAGGTGGAGGGGAGAAAACACCGATACGATGTAGGTTCACATAAGCTCCATTTATTCATCATAAGGCTGCTCTTAATATACTGTCTCAAGCTTCAGTACACGTGATCACACATTCCCTGTTTGGTTGCCCCGCTCTGTCTGCGAGGCAACCATGCCCATCTGTCCCCTTCTAATTGGTCCTTGCAATACCTCCTGCCTTGCGGTTACTGGTATCTTGTTATTGCATTCTTGCTACATACTTGTCCTGCTAATCCAAGCACTTCTTCCTCCTTAGATGTTGGGCCAAAAGTTCATCTTCTCACAGCTTGCTGTAAACATAACCAATTGCCCATGCACAACCCCCAACAACTTAGGAAAAAAGTTATACAAGCTTTCCCTTCCCCAATCAGTAACATGATGTATCAGGGGATTTCACTAGTCCAGCAACAGCATTTTCGTTTCTCAAGACCTGTTCTTCTGCTTCACAAAGCCCTGTGCTAAAAAAATTCCATATAGACTCTATTTGATAATAACATTTGTAATGTTGACCTCAGTAAAATGAGACACATTTTCTTTTCTTTAAAGGATGTACCCCAGTCTCTGAGGTTTACTGTTCAGCACTATCCTGTTCTAAAGTAAACCTTAAATGTAAGATACCACCAGAATGAGGTAATAAATCAGTGGCACCTTTTCCAGTAGCCCTGGGGATCAACAACAGTGGAGCAAAAGAGAAAAAAAGAAAGCAAAATTGGATTAAATAACCTACTAAACAATCAAAGGATACCTTATTTTAATGTCCACAGACAGATTCTTCAAATGCTTTTTTTTTCGTGAATTCTAATTCATCATAAAACATTCAGTTGTAAAACAGAGAACAGCATGTTGTTGACCACAGGTCTGAAAGCATTTTCTGCTACAGCATAGGTAGGAAGATAATTTTAGGATTTGATGACTCTTTGCTCAAATAAGACACTTCACTGATCAGGATTACAGTCTTTTCTTGTCTTTTTTTCCCCTTTATTTTTTAATGCCTGGAAGGACACTTCTAAAGAGGAATTCAGATTTTCAGGAAGATGAATCACCCTTGGAGGTTTCTCTCTTTTACCATTGATTGAACAGATCGCACAATCTCCGTTCTTAGAGATACTCAGAACTTGACTGGCCAAGACTCTGCTCAACAAAATCTAATTCCAAACTTGGAAAGAGGACCTGGTCTGATTGGTTTTGGAAGGGGTTTGATCAGATGATATCCAGAGGTCCCTTCCAGTTTTAATTGTGATTTTATTTGCTTTTCTTTGGCACTTCTATAAGAATCTAAGGATGGCAGGTTGAACCTGAGCCTGTGAGTGGAACACACAGCCTAGAAACCGAAACCTGCAGGAAAAGGAAGTATGTAATTTTGTTCCTTAATAGGCAGCACTTTATTACTGTCACATAACTAGTTGGGGGGCAAAGTCTTTCAATCGTACAGTAAAGTGCTCTTAGCATCACAATAGGATATGTGGTCAGAAAGATCATACACTACCTCTCCTTTGCAATGGTAATGAGAACTCTTTTTCAGAGAACACTATTGTCTGTATAAATTATTCACCAGCAGAATAGGCTGTATATGGATTTCTTAAAAGGAATATTTCATTAATATGACAAATTACATCTTTTGCCATTAAATGCTTAGTTACCTCCATGAATTTAGTTGGGAAAGACACACCATCTTATATTTCCCACTGTGGCAGTTTATTGAGTAGAACCATATAAACCCCTTTGAATCCAAGCATCCTGGGGTCTAAGCATATATGGCCCATGCACTAATTAATTTAATTTTAGGTTGCTATTAGTTTTACTATGATATAATAAATGCATATAAAAGTCTGTTGGCTCTGTTTCCTTTCAATTTTTCATCCAAACGGACGTACTCTGATGCTTGATCGGAATGTAGAGGTCACTGATTTTATTTACCGCTTTGATAATAAATTGATATGAAAAAATACAATTAGATAAAAAAAACAACTCAAATGACAGTCTTAAATGTGTTTATTATTTCTCAGTCCACTTTATACATCAGGATTTATGGCAATCCCCTGATTTTCTTAGTGATCTGCTTGTAGTACCAGCTGTGGATGGAACTGTGTCATTCTTGAAGTCCTGGTGACTTCAGTTCTTCAGAAATCAAACGGTCATATTTTTTTAATTTTTTTTTTCTCAATAGGGTTATTTAAAACTGTATGTAGTTTAAGTATAAATAAATCAGCCCAGTCATGGCCATTTTTTCACATGTGTATTCTCAGTTCCTCCAAATGTGAAGGAAACCCCCCCTGAGGTTTAAGCCAATGATTTTTGTGGGGGTCTAGATTATACGCCAGTGTATAAGTCAGTTTCAATGACTTAATTAAAAAATGGTAACTGTGTACGCTGCCGAATTCAGCCTGCACGTAACCCTGCGCTCATCTCCTCAATTTATAATGGTGCAGCAGGATACTGGCAGTTTTCTAAAGCTTAATCAACCAATGCTTCCCAGGCATTTGCAGAAGGTAAATGAAACACGGAACATTAATGGAAAGAGCTTTTACTATTACTACTAGATTGAGTTTCATCTGCCTTTTTAAAGGCGTTTTAAGAGTGTTATGTACACTCTGATTTAAAGAGCACTCAGTGCTAAAGCATTTCTATCATGCAATTTTTCTGAAAAGGTTTGCAGGCTTTTTGAAAACGTTTGCCGCTTCTGATTCGGTGCAGCATTGTTCACTTCCACCTGAAACGCTGCTAATTTAAATATTTTAACCATGAAATGCAGGTCAAGGTGTACAGTTAATTACAACAATCCCATTGTTGTTTCCTTTGAAAAAGCTCTATAATAGAAAAAAAGATGAAAGGCGATGCAGCTGGCAGCGAAATAGCATGAAAACACTGCTTTCCTGCTTCAAAGGCCTTGTTTACAAAATGTAAGGTCACTTGGGTTGGAATTGAAAATACAAGCACAATAAGGTAGCTCCAAGGAATCACTCTGAAGGCAAACTAAACTTCAATTAAATGCCTTTTTGTTCCCCACCCTCCCCCCATCCTTTTTCCCTTTTTTTTCCCTGCAATGAGAGCAATTGGAAAACTTGCGGAATAAAACTGACGCACGGAACAAAACTATCAAAACTAAACTTCACATCCACTTTCAAGGTGTTTTATGGAGATACATACACAATGAAGTACAGTATCAGGTAGGAAAAACGTAGTTGACAAGGCTTCTTACCCAGAGTTTTGCCTCACATACCTGCTTCAAATCTGATGGTGCAGTGATTTGAAAGCCTTCAGAATTTTTTGCCCGTATCAGGTGAACTCTAGAAGAATGTCAGTATTCTGATTATACAGAGAGTTAAATTATCTGTTAGAGCTAAACACTCACCAAATAATCAACCTACTTTTTGTTTTGATTGGCCATACCAGCAGATTAAGCTGCTAATATAGAAAAAGACAGATGTCAATCACTGCAGGATCTCAGCAATCTGCTAATGACTAATCTTATGCACTTTAATAATCCTGCTTATTTTAATGGTAAGGGGTGGAAAAGCTGAAAGAAAAACTGATTAGAGCAATGAATTGCTTATTTTAAAAGATGTGATTTTAGCATAAATCTATTTTTTAAACCATCTTGTGCTTGATTGCATATCATTTTTGTTATCAGTGTGGTATTAGCAGTAATTTTACTTAAAAAAAAACCAACAGAAAAACTCAATGCAGGAAAAGTAACAAAACACACAAAAAAACAACTGAAAAGGAACATTTTGGAAAGACAGTAGATCCAATTCAGCTGCTTAAGAAAACATAGTTCCATTCTCTCTACTTCTTATGATCTCTAAAGAAGAGAGAAACAATGGGGTAGAGTCAGGATCCCCACTTTCGATGCTCAGCGTATTTTAATACCAAAAGAGAACATGTGCCCCTCAAAGAGTGGTTATTCTAGGTGCCACTTGGGTAGCTTGGTTTCCTATACATGTGATGGGCACATCAAACCCGGAAAGGCAATTTCAAGGCATCTTTTTTTGCTGTTGTTTTTTTCTTTATTTTCTTCTTTTTTTTTTTTTAAATCGCAGGTGACGTATGACAGCTAGGATGTTGGAAGCAGTGACGCCAATAGTTCCATGCTTCCATAACATAGAGTTGCAGCATAGGAAGTCATTAGCCACCTCCTTCTATACATTTTACACTCTTTTCCTGCAGAACCACAGGTGCCCAGATGTTTCTATATGGCCACGTGACACAGGAGTATTTAGACAGATGTGTATTAGTATTATCATAGAATCATAGATTTGTCTAGGTTGAAAGATCATTGAGTCCAACTGTGGACCTAACACTGCCAAACCACCACTGAACCACGTCCCTTAGCACCATATCTACACATCTTTGGAATACCTCCAGGGATGGAGATTCCACCACTTCCCTGGCGCAGCCTGTTCCAATGTTTGATATGCAGGGCTCCTCAGCCTGGTAGTAGAAAATATTGCCTGACAGAGCAGGGCTTGGGTCTTGCTGAATCAGGAGGCTGGTTGAGGGCTGTGCATGGGCTATCTCTACCTGCTTTTAGTCCAGAGAACCAAGTCCTCTTCTGAGGGTATGTGCTGAACTGATCTTGCCTTGTTGGCTAGCCTGGAGGTTGTTCATCTGCTCTGCAAAGGACAGGAAGCGTTTCCAGTCTCTGATCCAATAATTACTTCTGTGAAATGACATCCAGGCAAAACTCATAAATTATCTTAAGCAGATGGATCAGAACACTGGACTCCTGCTCACAGCTGAGTGGTTTAATTGTTTCGTAATGTGGCCTCCTTCTGCTTGAACAGAAATTCAGAGGAGATTCACTGACATATTCGCTTGATTCATGGGTCTGAATTCCACTCCAGGTAGGATCACTCTACATAACTAATCTATACAGAGTATCTATCTCTCTCTATAGGTGATCTTGAATATTTATATGTCTCCAACTAATTGTACTCAGAAAGAGAAAGGTAATAAACCAAACTAGAATGAATTACTTACACAGCTCCAAACACAAACTTTCCCAAGCTTAGGGATTTGAAGTCCTAGATAAATGCCTAAAACGCCTCTGAAAATGTGACTCTTATGACTCACTTCCCTGGGGTCATACAGAAGAGTATGTCAAAGTATGGAATCACACAAAATGCAGCCACATAAGGCCTCTATGAATGTTCTTAACGCTATTATTCCCTTCATCCTCAAACTTCAGCAAGTAGAAAAAGGAAAAACGCAGAGAAGTCACTTAACTCCAGTGGGGTGTGTTAAGTCCAGTGTTTAGCTTTTCCTCCTCAGTGAGGTAGACAGAGAAGCAAATTTGCTGTCTTGGACCAGGTGTCAGTTAATGAGAGTCTTGTTTTTTATATGTCCCAGAATTCCTTTCTCTACACTCATGACCCCATCTACAGTCACATTCCTTTCCCGCAGCCTCATTATGCAAGGATGGGGACATTTTGAGTATTCACACAGGTCATAAACACTGTCTGATCACCTCACAAGCACCAAGACATGTAGTATTAAAGCTGTTCATTGAAGCAACTTTCACCCACAAAGAAAATAGGATATATATTTATCCATTTATAAGTAATCAGTCTAAATGTATGCATGTGTATTTATATATGTGTCTATAGTCTTTCTATAAGGAAAGCCAAAATTTTTATATATTTACAAGGTTTATGAAATCTCTCAATAATATTCTAGAAGCAAGAACAAGACAAGGTTATTTTCTGTGTCCTGGTGCTTGCTTTCTTTTTCACGTGGGAGCAAGGAGCTCCACATTCATTGCATGCCTCGCAGACAATGATCCAATTCCCTGTCAGATGACTGTAAATATCAGATTCTGGCAGAGAATTTAGGATGCAGGAAAACATGAATTTGTCTAGAAACTCCTTTTACACAGAAAGGCAGGGTTGTAAGAAAGCCAAAATAACAATAGCATATTATCAGAAGGTGGGAAGAGCTAAGTTGGAATGAAAAGATCTGACAAACGTGAGATTAGACTGGCAACACATTTCTCAGGATAACAGAATCATCAAACCTCAAAAGGTAATTTCGAGGCATCAGGAGTGTTTTGTTGGTTGGTTTTTTTTTCACCAAAGGTAAAGTGCAGCATCTGAGAGGTTAGAAGCAGTGATGCCATTAACTCTAAGTTCCTTTAAGGCAGCAGTAGCAACCAATTAGTGCCCTCATTTTGTACATTCTACCAACTTTCCCCACAGTGCCACAGATGCTCAGATGTTCATATATCACCAAATTCCTCAAGAGTATTTAGACAGATGTTTATTGGTATTGAATCTCTTAGACGTCGCCTGCAGCCCCAGTTGCCACCAGGTCACTCCACAGCTTGATTCTGTCTATCTGCTCGCTTCCCTCCCAGATCGGTATCATCTGTAGGCTTGCTGGCAATTGAATTGACATAGGAGGAACATCTCTGACAAAGGACAGCATGAAAAAAGGCTGCCTTAAGGAGCTGTGTTGGTCTAAATGTCACTCCAAAAACCTCTGCATTATCTCAATAGATTTTTTTTTTTTTCTAAGAACTTTTCCTTTTGAAAAGTGATAAACTCAGCATCGGTGACCACAGCTGAAATACCTGATGGAGGGGGGCTATCAGCTCTTGCTAACTGCACAGCCTGGTTCACACCTGGGCTATGTTCATCTCGCCTCAGAGTGAGCCACTGATGTTTCCAGCCATAAAAAATGAAGCGGGGTGAGGACTGGAGAGCTCTCGGACTATTTAGATCATGTTATGCTGCTCTGTCTCTTAATTACTAGTTAAGCAGAAGCTGATTAATGCCATGAAATCTGAAGCTTAATAGAGATAAAACAAATCTTATGCATAATATGAAAAACCAGTGAAAGCTTGAAAATGCACTAAATCTTCTGTGCTACCAATAACTAACCCCAACCCCTGTGTAATCATTAAGTGTCCCTAAGGATTTCAACACTAATTTGTTTGACTTTTAGTTAAAATTAGGCAATCAATTTCTTCCCCTAGGTAGTTACTTAAGGCCACTTTTATTGTACATCCAATTTGCTCAACTTCTGTGAAGAGAACTTTAGCATGATAACGTGAATTAGATGTTGGGCATGTCAGATGTGGAAACTATAGTTCTGGTTCTTTCCTTATTTACTTTGAATTTAACTCTTTCAGATGAACACGTTGTTTGTCCGTGTCTGCATATGTTTATTTCTTCTTTACAATAGGAAATATCAATTAGTGGGTGTAAAACAAAAGTATGCAGGTTGTATCATCTGGCTTTTGCTACAGAGAAAATCAGATTAAATGATGGCAATTTTTATCTCTACAAGCTACGAATATATGGGATATCTTCCTTTGCAACAACTTGGAAACTATTACCAAATCTCTGCAAACTTAATTCCTTCCATTTGAACAATCACACATTAAAAAAAAAAAAAAAAAAAAAAAAAAAAAAAAAAATCAGAATCTTCATGCCATTTTTCAACACTCCTACCTGGAAAGCTGGAATTCTTCCATTGACTCCAAATATTTCTCACAAACTTTGTGGGATAACATAGAAATAAGCAAGCATTTAGAACAGACAACTTTTATCCCTTGAACACTCCAATTTGTATTAATTTCCAGGAATGGTTCCACTGAACACAGCTAAAACTTTGACTGTGTGAAGAATTCAGGGTCAAACTCTAATGCTGTTTAGCTGACATTCATTTCTCTTATTTCTAAGTTCACCATTATGTAATTAACTGCTTAAATAATTGCTTGATTTGAATACTTACACTTTATTATTCATAAATTCAGTCATTTTTAAGAAATATAGTACTCAAAATGAGATTCAAACATGACACCAAAGTAATTTATTAAGTAATTAAAATTACTCCTAGATGTGACAAATTACACACTTTAAATAATTCAATTAAAATGTGATTACTGCCTCAGTCTAAAACCTTAAGCTACAGTAGACACTCTGCTCGTAAGTAATAAGTAAATAAGTAAATAAGCCCCCCAAAGATGACCATAAATGTTTGGGTTCTTTCTTCCTTTTACCATTGGTACTAAGAGTCTGAGGATTTATTTTATTACCATGGGTTTCGCTTCTTTGAGACAGCAAGGTTTTCTGCTGATTAACAATGGGCAGAGCAAACAGCATGTCAAGTGGGAAATAGTGAGATGCTCCAATAGCTTCTTTGCTCCAGCCTGTTGCTCCCCTAATGGGACATGTGTTGTAGATCACAAAATGGACTGGTTCCTAAAGCTTTCATTCCACGGGCTGGAGCCTCAGCAAAATAACCAAAACTAAGAGACCACAGGGGATAAGGATAAAAATCCACATATCTTTATTTATCACTAATCACTATTGAAGTGAGCCACACTTGGTTTGTGTGAGTTCCAGATGTCAGAAGCAGTCGTGGGGCTATGTGGAGCAGAAAGGCAAGCTTCGCAGTAAGCACTTTCTGCAGCATCTCCTCTCCTGGCTATACTGCTGGGAGGTTAATGATCTGGAGTCTGAACTGCTTCCTCAGCTGCTAGCTGAACTGATTACAGCTGAGATACACAAACAGGTAGATTTAACTGGAGAGAGATTTTCATAACAGCTGCTATGCATGTGAATGCATTGGGTGGGATTCAGCTCACTGAACTTTAGCCATTGCAAATAAACTTTCTTTAAAACTATTCTATGGGGTTCCTCTGTGTTCAAAAGAACTGGACAAGGACACCCGGAGCGTGATTTGTCCCACCCTGAAATAGCATACAACTACAGGTACAGCCACGATGACAAACAAAGCAGATCCCTAATTTGCTCCCTGATTGTATAGAGTGTTTACTACTGCATTCCCAGAATATTTTTTTTTTTTTTTTTTTTTTCGCAAAGTAACTCATTTTAA
>VZRU01021338.1:66820-77090 GCA_013398155.1 Pedionomus torquatus | reverse complement strand
CCAGAAAGTGAAACCCATCGTGGGCTGCATCAAAAGAAGCGTGACCAGCAGGTCACAAGAAGTGATTCTGCCCCTCTACTCTGTGCTTGTGAGACCCCACCTGGAGTCCTGTGTCCAGCTCTGGAGTCCTCAACACAGAAAGGACATAGAACTGTTAGAATGGGTCCAACGGAGGGTCACAAAGATGATTAGAGGGATGGAGCACCTCTATGAGGACAGGCTGAGGGAGCTGGGGATGTTCAGCCTGGAAAAGAGAAGGCTCTGGGGAGACCTCAGAGGAGCCTTCCAGTATCTGAAGGGAGCTACATGAGAGCTGGAGAGGGACTCTTTGTCATGAAGTATAGTGATAGGACAAGGGGGAATGGTTTTAAACTGGAAGAGGGGAGATTTAGATTGGATATTAGGAAAAAATTCTTTGCAGTGAGGGTGGTGAGGCACTGGAACAGGTTGCCTAGGGAGGTTGTGGCTGCCCCATCCCTGGAATATTTAAGGCCAGGCTTGATAGGGCTTTGAGCAACCTGGTCTAGTGGGAGGTGTCCCTGCCCATGGTAGGGGGGTTGGAACACGATTATCTTCAAGGTTCTTTCCAACTCTAACCATTCTATGATTCTATGATTCTACCTAAAAAGAAGCCTGGATATGGTTCTACAGGGAGTTTTACATAAGTCTTGTACCTTAGGGGTAGGTAAACCAGGCTCAACTCAACTGATTACTCAATGCTTGCCCAGTAGCCCATGCACATCTGTGCAGAGTCAGGACACGCCTCAAGGCATGTAACAGTAACCTGAGAACCAGGCTCTAAAAACATCACTCTGGCAGACTACGAAATGGCCTTCATTGTCTTACAGGCACATGCATGTTTTGGGTTTGGAGCATTTAGAGCTGCAGGGGAGGGTCATTTTCGTGTTGCTAGTCTATTAGCTAGCTTGATACCACCTAAACACCAAATTTAGCAACACTTCACCTGGGAGTCAGGAATTAGCTCATCTGGAGAACAACAGGCACAGATTCAGAGAGAAGAGAGAAGTTCTTTCTCTGAAAAGAGTCAAGAAAACAAAGTGCCCAACCTCTAAATAATCTAGCTAAAACTTGTGTTTCCTCCCTTGGCATCTTGGCAGAGGAAACTTGATAATAAACCTCAGGTTTTTTCCCTCCCTCCAACTTGGTTCGCCAAGGACAGCAAAAAAACACCTCCCCCCAAATAACATTAGCTGGGTCACATGGCACGCATGTCAGGAATCATTTAGCACCAAACTGTCTGACAATGGTCCGCTCCATTTGTTGTCCAACCAGTAACTGCTCTGAACTGCACAAAATGAAGCATTACAAAAAGCAAAGACCACTTCAATTTGCATTTTAATTTGCAGCTCTACAAGCAAACCAATTCTTTAGATTTTTATAGGCAATATAAAAATTGTACATGTGTATGAATACATATGTGAATACATATGTAGTCTAAATTCTACATATATATTTATCTGCATGTTTATGTATATGCATAAACTTATATATGTATAGAAGTTAAAATAACTATATTGGATATGGGTTTGGTTTTCTTTCCGAGGAATTTCCATCTTTCCAAGATTCCACAAATTCTTGGATTATGCTACAACTAGCATTATTGTCTACTTTCTGTTTATCTTAAATATGAGTAAGGAAACAGAAAGGAAAGGAAACAGTATATTCTATGGAATATACTATGGAATATGTTCTATGGAATCCTACAGGAAAATTCTATGGGAAATGACACAAAATTATGGAAAACATTAAAATTCATTGAAATCTGTGGATTTCATCTAGATTTCCGAGCCTACCTGATCCCACCTCAAGCACCAGCTTCAGTTGGGCTTTCATCATTGCAAATGATCTCATAATTGGAAGCATTGTCTTCCATTCATCTCCATATTTAAATAGTTGTAGTAATATATAGGTACATGGAAGAGACTCTCAGGTCTCTGCAGCACCAACCAAGAAATATGTTTTAGTAATGAGAAGGAAAAGACAACGTAAAAGGGTCTTGTCAGGTAACGAATCTCCTTGCTCATAACACAGGTAGCATTGCATTAAAAGATGTACTTGCTTACATTAAATCTTCATGAGAAAAATATTTCTCAAAAAGGTATTTATATTTTCTTTCTGGGGAAAAGAACTATCAAAAAGACAGAGGGTTATTGCTTTAGAAAAATCCTTTATGCGAGTAATTGCTGTTTACATAGAGACCAAGCTTGTGGTTGTTCTTTTGCTTGACAGCCTTCCATTTAAATCCATGACTGTGTGTCAACACCTTTAGGAATTTCTAAATAGCTTTATTTTCACCTAATAACAATAATAATTTCTCTTTCTTAGGCTCTGCTTCTCTTCTCATGTGTATCAGCTTTTCTGAGTTGAGTTGTTGAGGTAAGTCCTACATTGAGCGATGTGAGTAAAGGAGAAATTGCCCTTACTACACTCTTCTAATCGCAACACAAATAAGCAGATGCCTATACTGAAATTCCAACTTACTGCAGTGCAAATGATATCAGAGGAAGTCTGTCATACTATCAATAATATACTGGGCCATTGTTAGGGAAATCTGCATAGGGAAAAAAAGCACCGTGGTGATCTCTGAGAGAACTCCAAACATGCTTCAATATTTCTATGAGTCTGCAGTTGTATCTTGGACCCTGAAAAAAACAATACCAAGAAAGTTTGGTAGAAAAAATAATTAATATAATAATCTCTACCTCTCAGTAGAAATAATGAGTTCAGGTGCCGCTATACCAGCTCAATTATAAATGCTTTTTGTCCAGATCTCCGTAAGGCAAGTCCCATGTATGGCAGAGAAATTCCTGATGATGCCAGGGTGTTGATAAAGTTTATTTACACTGAATATACAGTAATAAATAAAGTTAGAGTCAAAACATTCATATTATTCAAAGGAGATTATTCCTACCAAATTTCTGGCCCTACGCTCTACCTTTAGGGTAAAGATTCCCATTGGAACCATGATAAAACATTCTTGTGAGATTGGGAGGCCAGAGTTTCACCTGGAGTTTCCAGTATTTACTTCCAAAAATGTTGCTAAGTTTGGATAGGTAGCAATAAATAAAAACTTCTAGAGCATATACTGGGAATATCATTTTATTAAAATATTTACACAAAGTTAATAATTGTGAATTCGGCCCAACCTTAGCTTCAAGGTATTGATGATGTGGTATCCAGGCTATGGTGCTGGAATTGTTACAGCAGCATAATTGTGGCACCAGTGAAGCACAATGTGTCCAATTATCATAAATGAGGCTCTTGCAATTATACTGTCATTTCATTTATATTAACACATTTTGTTGAGGTATCAAGGTATCTGGGTCCTATAGGTTAAACCAAGGTTTACTTTTCTGCATTCATTTCAATAATCCATACACTTTGCCACACACTTGGGATTTAATTGCGTTTAGCGAATGTTTTGCATAGGCGGGAAGCATTCTGTTGAAATTTAGTCAGATCCTCATTCTCTAGGATATATCATAACAATAAGTCTAAAAGATGTTTTCCCAGCCCTTTGTTTTATTTAAATTATGAATACATCCTTTTGCCTATTCTTCGTAGAAAAATAAAATTATATAAAGCTTCTTCATACTGGTAGCAACTAAATCTTATTATCTCAACACTGATTAGTACAGAATAAGTGTGTTATCCAGAACTCTAGGTAAAGTGCTGTCCTGTGAAAAAATGCCAGCACAGAAACCATTAACTTATTGTTTATTTGATTGCTTAGGGACAGGTGTTTTTGCTTTTAATGAGGTAACAGTAGTTATTGTACTCAGGTCACAAATTGAAAAGGAAAGGCTAATTTTTGAAGGATGCTTCTAGATTTTTATACTGAAGTATTGACCTGTGGCCTTTTCTGGGATGACTGTAAAATGCAGGTATGCTAAGTATTATCCCACTGTTTTCTTCTTCTCTAGTCATACTTTTCTTTCTGTCTCCTTGCCTTCTTGTTGCCTTTTTCTGCTGGCTTTGAAACAGATAATAACTCTTCATTACAGGTTTTATACAAATCTGAAAAACATAAGATCTCTGATCCCTTACTGCAGTTCCTAGGCAGTACCACCATGAAATACTTTGGCAGATGAAAGCATTCATATTTTCAATATACCCTGTTTCATCTTCAAAATAAGCCTGTGCACCTTTGGAAAGCTGGTCTTAATAAGGGCATAGAGCTTGTTGCTCACCCTAGTTATCTGAGTCAGTGTAATGCAGCTAATAAGAGTTACTGGCAATCAGGAGTTACCTACTAATTGGATTTACAGTGGTAAATTGACTGTATTCTTGAGGTCTAACATCAGGCATGCTGCTGTTGTCTTCATTGTTACACCATTTTTTAGCACAGTGGAATTTATTTTCTGATGTTGTGAGAGCTACAAATGGTTGCTGTAAATACAGAGCAAGAGTCAATGCAAACCTAAGACATCAGAGGGAAGAACAAGATAAGGGCAGAAAAAAAGATGTTCCTGCAAATAAAGATATCTCAAAATCCCAATCCAAGTGTAGGAACCCTATATAAAGGAAAGAACTTCAAAAGCTGATGTCAAACATAAATGCTATGATCTCAAACTGTATTCTGCCTTCTAGGTACTGGAATCAGTACCTAGAAATTTGAACCTTTATTATTTCAGATGTATCTGTCTAAGGTCAGTGTTGTGAAGCGGAACCTAATTCAGATCTTCTGACTAGAAGTCCACTGTATTAGCCATACAGTGTTTATTCCAATTCTTGTACCATTAAAATAGCAATTTATTTTTTAATACCTGCCCAATAACAGGAAGTAACATGGGGACAAGCCTAATCCAAATGATGTAAAAGTCTACAGTGCAGTTCATCTCATCCTAAATCAGACATCTTAGTGAAGTCCAGCTGGATGTGTCTCCAAGAGTGCCTACTCTCTCCGCTGATTTCGATGAGATGATAGCACGCAATGCAGGTAAGATGAAAGTCACTCAACATGATGTTAGAGAAACACAGAGAATGAAAAATTTCTGATGGTATCTCCATATTTTATTTAAAGTAAAGATCCTAGAAATTTTCATAATAATTTCAGAAATTCTATTTCTAAAGTAAGAGGACTATGTCCCAAAGATTCTTTGTTATCAAACTAATTGCTGCTCAGGTGTGCAAAATATAAACTGGCTGGATCAATACCTGACCAAAAACGTTTAGCTTTAAGAAAGGAAAATGGTCAGAAGTGCTAGAGGTTTTAAGTGAAGGAGGATAGAATAATGGGGTAATGGTTTTAAAGAAGAGGAGAGATTTAGATTGGATATTAGGAAGAAATTCTTTCCTGGGAGGCAGTGAGGCACTGGAACAGGTTGCCCAGAGAAGTTGTGGCTGCCCCATCCCTGGAAGTGTTCAAGGCCAGGCTGGATGGGGCTTTGAGCAACCTGGTCTGGTGGGAGGTGTCCCTGCCCATGGCAGGGGTGTTGAAACTCGATGATCTTTATGATTCTATGATTCTATGATAAGAATATTTAAATAAGGTGTAAAAAGAAGAAAAGAAGGAAAAAAATTGCCCAAGTTGAAATGGCCTAACTTAGTCATGTAGCACAATTCCATGCAGAAGAGTTTACATGACTGTCCCTTGCATTAGATGGCAGAAAGCAAAGGAATTTTAAAGCGTATGTAAGTATATTGGTTAAATTAGGATGTTCTTCTAACAAAAGCAAGGAAGAAAATGAACACTATGTTTGTTAAAAGCATTAATGCAACATAAATTCAGTGGTAGCTAAAGGATAGGAAACAGGCACATTTCGATGATTTGAAGTGTTAGAAATCAAACTGGCTCTACAGTAGTATGTGTCAGAACAGGATTTAGGTATTAACCCTGAACACAAACTGCTGACTAATTTCTGATTTCGTCCTTATTTTATCTTTGGTAGGGGCACTTACTCTTGTTGAATCTCATGAGGTTCGTCTGGGCCCACCTCTCCAGCCTGTCCAGGTCCTTTTGGACGGTGTCCAGTCCCTCTGGTGTATCTACAACACCACACAGCTTGATGTCATCTGCAAACTCTCGAATGGTACATTCAATCCCTCTGTCTATATTGTTGATAAAGATATTGAACGGTACCGGTCCCAGCACAGATCCTTGAGGGACACCACTTGTGACTGCTCTCCATCTGGACCTCAGGCCATTGAGGTACATATATTGTACAGGACCACTGCAGTGGATAAGAAAAGGCAGAAGGGGGGCAGTTTTGTGCACAGTCAGGAGCAGGTACTCAATAGTAGGAGAGTGGCAGCTGTAGATGGAGGTTAGGATATTGCCCAGCCTGTGGTAGAGCTGGGAGTAGTTTCATTAGTGTGGGGGTAATAGTGAAGGAAGCTGGGAGAAAAGTTGGGATGCTGATGAGAAAAGGCAGACACCATCAGAATGTTTGGGTTTACTGTCAATGAGGAGGATATTGAGCACAAGGCATCTAGGAAACAAGGAAGAGCTAGGGATGTAAAGGCTCAGAGAAGAGGCACGGCAGTGGAAGGTTGAAAGAGAAACAGAACGTAGCTATTGTCCCACTTACTCATTTGAGTTGGAAGTCACTACTGTACACAGAAGGTCTCTGAAATATTATTTTTGAAGCTGTTACTATTGACTCAGTTGCTTAGATGGTCCTCAAGCATGAATGGAGGACCCAATACTGAAAAATTCTTGTCCTCACATTAATAGAAAGCAATAGAAATACTCTGCTTTCTGTTTCTCTTCATTCTCAGGTATAAGGATATACCTGAGGCTGCTTTATATTTATTATGTTTCTAACTGTCTTAAATAGAACTTGATCATTCATGAAGAATTGTTGCCTAGCAATGATACTTCCCCTGTAATTTAGTGAGTACGCAGGTTCTTAATTATGCACGAATTATTTTTGACTTCTTGTGGTGTTTCTTTTTATCATCACCCCTTCATTAATAACAGGCCTAAATTGGGATGCAAGCCAAATTTCTACCCTCCTTTTTGGTGAAGGAATAACTAGAAGTAGGACCCGAATATTTACCACAAGAACACAACTAGTTGGATAAAATTCTCATTGAACTTGCTCAGTCAGAATTCAGTTTATTATCAAGGAGACACAGAATAGTCAAAGCTGTCTGTCTTCCCAGATGTTGTGACATGGTACTTGCTGGACCCATGATGTCTTAGCTTTTGCGCTCTTTGGGAAACAGTTTGTCTTCTACTACTGAGGGGTCAACGTATCAGTTCATTAGTGTCTAGTAGTCAAGGTATGCAGGTATAGAAAGGAGATTAAATTATATTTATCTTGCTTTTCTTGGAACCTGTACAATTGTTATCCTAAGGAATAGTGACAGTACATGGTGTGTGTGTATGAGAACACTACACCTAGTCTTAGGTGTCTAAAGGGGTTTAAAGAGGCCATGTATTAAATGCTCTGAAAACTGCACTTTCTTGACTAGTTAGAGAAGGGGAGAAGAGGCAACAGTGTTCTTTAACATTCAGGATTTGTTCTAATTTATGGAGCTTACCAATGCACGGGTCTTCTGGATAAGATAGGAAAACTTTTGCATGCACTATCGCTGTCTTCCTGAGGTGCACCAGATGTACTGTGCCTGTTGTGGTTTAAGCCCAGTAGACAGCGAACACCCACACAGACACTTGCTCCCTGGTGGGATGGGGAAGAGAATGGGAAGGGTAAAAGTGTGAAAACTCATGAGTTAAGGGCAGTTTAAAAGGTAAAGCAAACACTGTGTCTGGAAGCAAAGTAAAACAATGAGTTGGTTCACTATTTCCCATGGTAGGCAGGCATTCAGCCATCTCCAGGAAAGCAGGGCTCCATCATGTCTAACAGTTACTTGGGAAGACAAGTGCCATAACTCTGAAAGTTCTCCTCCTTCTTCCCTCAGTTTTTACTAGTGAGCACAACATTGTATGGTTTAGGATATATACATATATGGTCTGACCCCTTTGGTCAGTTGGAGTCAGCTGTCCCAGCTGTGTCCCCTGCCAACTATTTGCGGGGTCCCAGCCTACTCACTGGAGAGGCAACACAAGGAGAAGAAAATGCCTTGACACTGTGTAAATGCTGCTCAGCAATAGGTAGAACATCTGTGTTTCAACACTGTTTTCAGAAGGAAGGAAGGAAGGAAGGAAGGAAGGAAGGAAGGAAGGAAGGAAGGAAGGAAGAGAACCCTTAGACCTTCAATTCCTCTCCTCTGAAAGCTTAATAGGATAATAATCATGTCTTGAACTTAGTGAACTGTTCAGAACTGTGAGGTAAGTATATCCAGTAAGCTCAACGTTGTCCCAAATTTATAAACTAGTATTATGCCATTATATAAATTGGTGGCATGTCCTCCCTTGAATCTTGTGCTCAATTCTGATCATAGGATCTCAAAAAAAAGAGAGAACAGAAGTTGAAAAGGTCTGCAGCAGGGCAATGAAAATTATTAGAGACATGAAAAGACTGTGGTGTGAGGAGAGATGAGAAAGATCGGGGCTGTTTAATTACAGAGTTAAGTAAGAGTTGATGTCACAGGGGCTTATTAAATCAGAGGTGTCACGCAAATCAACCAAATGTTTCTATTTACTTCTTCATTTAATATCAAAGGGAAATATAAAGGAAAAATATATCTGCCATTTGAAAGGAAATATAAAATTTGTACAACACAGTTCAGAAAGAAACCAAGGAGCTCACTGGAAATAGCAACCAAATGACTCAGAAAAAGAATCTTCAGTACTCTGAGAAATTAATATAATATCTTTAGCTCTATTGGACAGAATATAAAACTGGAAAGAATAAGAAAGAACAGAGAAAATATAAGATTGAGTGAATCATGGCCCTTCCTGAGGTTCACCCAGGCTTCAGGGGCTGTACCGCACACGCTTTCACCCGCACACATGGTGTGTACGAGCTGTTCCTTGTTGTTTATGCTTTTCACATATTTGCACACAATTAGAGGGTGCATCTGGTGAAGGTAAACCACAGATGTTTAGTTCTCTTATTTTTGCCTCTTAAGTCACTGCCATCATACTAATAAGCCTGTTGCTGCTCTTTACATATACTCTAGCTGGTGTTGTTTAGAAAGGGGTTATCACCTCCATATCATCTTCTGTGGTACGTTTACCATCCCACTTTACTCAAAGTGCTTGACAAAAATTTACTTCTAAATCTCTTTAAAATATAAAAACTCTTTCAAACAGATTTAGGCGGTGTCAAACAAAGCAGGAGGAATTATTTCTCATGTAAGGATTCCCTGTTACACTTCTCTTGAAAACCAAAGTACATGTATGTTCAAGCACGTTGAAAAAAAGGGCAATTTTTATCCTGCTGCCACATGATAGGGACTCAATGAAATTTTTGTGGCTAAGTGTGTTCATATCATTCTCTTGGAATAGGGTAAGAGCTCCCTATAACAAAAGAGATTTGCAAGTGATTAACTCAAAATTGTAACATTGCTTCAATTGAGCACAATAAAAGGATTGAGAGAAAAGGGAATGGTGACTTGATTGTTAACACATTGGCTATAATTGCATAAAACAAGATGAATGTCAGGCATGCATTTTCCCACTATTTACCTAATTTACAAATGAACTCAAATACCATCTATCATATCTATTGCAGTCATTTTCATTTCCAAAATCTGGTGAAGGTTAAAACTCAAGTTCAGTTTTGAGGAATCACTCCACTGTTTTTTTTTAGAGAGGCAGACAAATAGGCAGAACCCAAATGTGAGCAGCTCCAAAAAGATGCTTATTATTCCCAGCCATGACTGCATAAGTGAACAAGGCACGTTCTAACTTTAAGCTTGTCCTTATATCTTCTTTTTCCCCCAATATCTAATGCATTTATCCTGATTTACTACATTTGGAAAGTTGTTTTACAACTCAACCTGAGTCTCTCTGTGGCACAGACACAGAGTGTCTGCCAGATTAATAGGAGCTATGATTTCTCATATTTGAGAAATCGTGGCAATCTGGTGAAATTCCTGCCAATTGGAAAAAGGGGAATGTAACCCTGATATTCAAAAAAGGAAAAAATGGCGAACCAGGAAACTACAGGCTAGTCAGTCTCACCTCTGTGCCTGGCAAGATCATGGAGCAGATTCTCCTGGAATCTCTGCTAAGGCACATGGAAAATAAGGAGGTGATTGGAGACAGCCAACATGGCTTCACCAAGGGCAAATCCTGCTTGACAAATCTGATGGCCTTTTACAATACTGCCACAAACTTGGTGGACAAAGGTAGGGAAATGGATGTCATCTTCCTGGACTTATGCAAAGCATTCGA
>VZRU01021338.1:36530-56632 GCA_013398155.1 Pedionomus torquatus | reverse complement strand
CACAGCCTTTCGGTACCTAAAGGGGGCTACAGGAAGACTGCAGAGGGTCTGTCCACAAAGGCCTGCTGCGACAGGATAAGGGGCAATGGACTTAAGTTGGAGAAGGGTAGATTTAAGTTGAATATTAGAAAAAAATTTTTTACTCTAAGAGTGGTTGAGCACTGGAACAAGTTGCCCAGGGAGGTGGTTGAGGCCCCTTCCCTGGAGATATTCAAGGTGAGGCTTGACGAGGCCCTGGGCAACCTGGTCTAGTTGGGGGTGTCACTGCAACTGCAGGGAGGTCGGACTAGATGACCTTTGGAGGTCCCTTCCAGCCTGGAGGATTTTATGATTCTATGAAAAGCTTCTGATTAGTATGAATGTGTGTGGTGGTAGTGGACATCATGATTGATATGTATTCTTGAAATATGACTCATCTGGCTGAATTCTTGAATTCATGGTTTGGGTTTATGCTAGGTCACCACTGAGATTCATATCGATCTCTTAAAAAGTATGAATCCATGACAACCATGTTACTTTGCAAATATCTCCATTTAACTAGAGTCTATTGTCTGCACACGTCACAGGCACAGCGTGTGATGAGATGTGTCAGAAGATTAAAAAAGAAATTAATATAAAGAAAAGTGAGGATCCTATTTTAGATTTTTAAAAGAATAAGGTTACTATTAAGAAATGAGTATGTTCTTGTCACAAAGCCATTTTAAAAGTTATGAGCAGAGTAGACACAATACAGCTTAAAGCAACAAGAAGAAAAACCATCTCTGCTCCTGCAGTAGGTAAAAGTGTTCAGTTATTTAAGCATACTATTTATCAGTAGAAAAATATAAATACTCATTTAAATCTTATACAGTTCTTCTAGCAGAATATGGATGGTAGGTAGAGCTGTTATTGCCTCAATACAATATTTCTTAAATGTTCATCCTTTTTTGTTCTCCATGACCTAATAATGATTCTATTGTATTATATACAGGCATATTCATCATTTTAAGAATGCTGTTATATGAAACCTCCAAGTACATACAGATATTAATCTAATAAAATTGTGGAAAAAAGGTCCTGTGACTTTTAGAATATGAGTGAAACTGTTGGAAAAATAAGTTAAAATAAAGGAAGCAAACTGGGATTTTGTTACAATTTTTACAGCAGCTATGTATCTGAGAGCTACAAAACAATAAGCCAAATCAAAGATCCATCTAGTCCAATAGTTTCTTTCCAATCACAACTGGGAGCTGAAGCCTATGAAATTACAATTGCCTGAGCAAATCCAAAATAATAATAATTCATTCTTCATTCCAGGAGTCAACAGTCTAAATGCTTCTTTGGGAACTGTAAGTTTTATTATCCACCGATGGAATTTGTCTGCTCATAATTTCAAGGGTGCAAGGCAGATCCTACTTATCCTGACAAGTGATATTTCCTCAGTTTTGTGGACCTCATTTATGGTCCTACCAAACAATTTTCAGTTATCTCTTTTTCAAAGTGAAGAATCCTTATCAATTTCTTTCATGCAAGCTTTTCCATTCCTTTTATCCCCCATGTGTCATTATTGCCCCTTCCCTGGAGGTGTTCAAGGCCAGGCTGGATGGGGCTTTGAGCAACCTGGTCTAGTGGGAGGTATCCCTGCCCATGGCAGGGGCGTTGGAACTCAATGATCTTTAAGGTGCCTTCCAACCCAAACCATTCTACAATTATTCTCAGTATTTTCCTATTTATTCTAACATTTGTTGTGATAATATGACTAATACATGTGCCATTTAAAATTCACACAAGGAGTCATCCAATGAAACAGAGCTGTTCTTTTATTCTTTAACGCTTTTCTAACTGTAGCTCAATATTGTTTGTTTTCTGACCACACTAGAAATGGAACTTTGTCTATCCAAGAAATGCCTATAGCAATTCCAAATTCTCTTTCCTGAGCAGTAGCAACTAATTTAGATGTCCTCATTATATATATGTATATGAATATATATATGCACTTTTTTATCTGTGATGATAATTTTGCTCTTTTCAACCAAAAAAAAAAACAAAAAAAACCCAACAATCAAAAAGCCATAAAAATTTCATTTCTACAAAACAGTGCAATACACTTCATGCAAATTTGGGACCAATTCATAAACCTGAAGAACGAAGCAGCTGGCAATTATTCATGAGATGTCGAACCTGGTAGTGCAAGCTACAGGAAAAAAATAAATTTTGTGGTTTAGAAGAATGTGTTCCATGTATACTGAGAAAAAAAAAACCTACTTTCTACTAAATGGAAAAAATTGTTAATAACAAGGTAGATAAGTCATAATAGTTAGATAAATATTTTTGTTGTCTATTTTGGAAAAGAAAAACAGGATAAAATGCTACAAGAAAATGCAATGGTTTCCAGTCCAATAGTAACCAAGGAAGATGTTAAACTTCTATTAGTAATACATATTTACATATACAGAAAGCTCAGATAACAATTTATATCTGAGTTTTGCACAAAGGAACACTTTTAATTAGTGCCCTGTGAAATAAATAAGCTCCTGATAACATTTTGAAAATACTTGAGAGCTGAAGTCCTTGTTTTATTTGATATAGGTGCCTATGCATTTAAAAAATAATCTAATGAGCATCTACCTGCATTTTACACAACCAAATACTTTATAATTCTAATTAAAAATCTTTTACAACTAATAATTACACCATTAACTCATCCCTTCTGGTGGCTAAATTGAACACCTGCCTTTAATTATGATGACTTGGAAAAGAGAAGCTGCCTGAAGATTACAGGATTGTAGAATTGGAAATGCAGCGTTGCACAAGTACATTTTGTTTAAATAAAACCATCTTATCAGACAAGTGCCCAATTATCATTTGTATCAGAAAATATTTAATTTTATTCTTATTTGCTTTCAGCAAACATTAATTTCAGAGCATGTAATGGGGAAAAGCAATGATCCTGAAAGCAGAAATTTCAGTTATAGGTGATTTAGAAGCTTTTAGGGAATCAAAATTGCTTCTCTTCTGATTGAAATGATTTCTGGTTTCTGATTATTCTTGTAGACTATGGGCAAATGCTCAACAACATCAGCCTCTATTAATCTGTGAGCAAGGTAGCTTAGTAAGAACCATACTGCAGAACAGAAACTGATTATAACGAAACAAAGCAACTTAACGATCCCAGGCCCTGTTGTTTAAATTTGAGTAAAAAGTACTCGCAATATTTGGCCATTGGAGCTGCAATTTTCATCTACCCTAGAAGGTTCAAATTATACCTGAATTTTTGGCAATCAAAAGTATTCCTACAATGTGAGTGAAGATTGCTATTAAACTGAAATCACTTACACCTGCTATACGGGTATTGTAAGACGGATAGATGACTTGTATTAAAGATCTAGGCTAAATATACAATAAATATTACACCATGTACATCATTGCTTTTTAATAAGAATACATAAGAATTAATTTTGAAAAACTGCATCTCAGCTTAAATTATGTGCATTACTAGTGATTTTCAGAATGATAGGCTACATCTGTAACATCTGGAATAGGAAACTAGACAGTGTTGGAGTTCAAACTTGGCACTGCCAAACAAACATGCACATGATTACATTGTCAGTACAGACCCCTTCATGTGCACTTAAAATAACAGATTGGAAGGGATGTCTGGAAATTGTCCAGTCCAACTTCCCACTGAAAAAAGTGCCACCTTACGCATTAAAACACTTTGCTTGGGGTCTCATCCAGTTGAGTTTTGAAAACCAGCAAGACTAAAGATCACACAATTTCTCTGTGCTCCCGTTCCTGTGCTCAGTCACTCTCATTGTGATTTCCCCCCGCTTCCTCCTTATACTTAACCAGAATTTTCCTTTCTTCAGCTTGTTTGTCCTTTACTGTGCACCCCTGAAAGTGCCTTGCTTTGTCTTCTCTATAGTTCTCTCTTAAGTATCTGAAGACAAAAGTCTCCTACTTGTCATTCTCCCCTCACAGCTGAATAAACCAGCTTCCTCAGCCTCTCATATTTCTTCAATCCTTTGGTTTTCCTTGGTATATTGGGTTTCACTTATTGATGTAGGCCCTCACTTGCCATGATAGGTTCTCTAGTCATCATGCTCTCAGCTGTGACAAACATCCAAGCATCCCTCACTTGGAAATTTTGCAATTCAGATATAAGACAATCCTTTATTATTGTGAAATTCTATTGGAACCTCTGAATAAGAGCAGAAAAAGAGTTTCTAAGGTAAAAGCAACTGAATTTCACTTCTGACTGGATATCTTAGCTCTAGAAATCTGTGCCTTATTAAGCTGCATAAATGTCCTTTACAGTGTACAGATTCGCCTGTGTGTCATCTGTTTCCTAATTTCCCCACAACTCTGCTCTCTATTCAGCCATGGAGTTCTTGCTTTACTGTTCAATGCTTTGATTTTCATTTCTATGAACTCTCTATTCCCTCTACTTGTGCTTCCTTCTTCTAGAAAGTTTGGAATACTAAATCAAGGATTATAAACTCAATCTAAAATTATTTTGCAAGGTTTTTACGTGTTTCAATAATTCACTACTGCCATGAAAATGAGGAATAGCCTACAAAAATAATACTAAAAACAGAAGCAAAGGCAAAAGGGTAAAACCATTATATTTCACCAGTTGATGCTATTTCAATAAATCAGCTGATCTGCACAATAAGCGTGAAACATAAACCAGATGTTTCAGCCATCACTTCGAATCTTCAGGAGTAGCTGATGAAAACCTGAACCCAAATTTAAATTTGGCCATCACTTCACATCTTCTTGAGTAATTCTAACAAAGTACTAGACATGTCGGAATGGGGAAGATTCAAAATGAGAGTAATGATCACGTCTCAGAGACACATCTAGANTTTTTTTTTTTTTTTTTTTTCTTTTAGCTTACTCTGACTGTGCTAAAAGTAGCATACCTGGCCCTGGGCAGATGTCCCTCAGCACTAGAGAGTCTTTGGATGATGAGGAATGATTGAAGAGACACTTTTAATTAGTCATTCCCCATGAGAGGGAGGATGATTGTCCTCAAACGCAGGAAATTCCAGCTGTCGGCATGAAGGTATTATTTGCAAAAAGTACATACTAGACAGCTGTTAAAACCCAAGTTTTCTCCTGAGCTGCATAGTTAATATGCTTACAACATAAATAAAGATTTAGCCCATTTTCTTTATGCAATCTCATCTTTCAGTGATGACCCAGAGAGCTGCCACCTGAGCCCAAGGAAACAGATAATCAAAAGCACTCAAAAAGCAGGTTTGAGAGGATGTCATGGGACATCTGTTTGTGATGTGAGACCTCATTCCTCTGGAAAGTCAAATTTGCTGGGGTAAATTCCTTGATTCTTTTGTTTTATGCTGTGTCTTTTTCAGACAATTGCCCCCCTTCACAAGGTCACTTTGAAATGAGCCACGAGATAAATTGCAGTTAGGCAAAAAGAAGGAAAGTAAGAAACTAAAGCAATAGTCTGTGACCTGTAGGAAGTGATAGGCATTGCCGTGATGACAACACGGACAGCACGATGGGAAGTTTCATTAGAGAGACTCACAAGGAAATGCAGGAAATTGATAAATACTGGAAATCACTAGTATGAAATGTTGCTCTTCTTTCAAATTAAAGCTCCAATGCATTATGGAAGAAATCCCAGTTATTACGTCTAATTACAAAGAAGCTCAAATTGCCATGAGTTTTTATTTCTACAGCCAAACGCTAATAAAAAAATATAATAATTAACACCTACACAGAATATTCTGGTGAAGTCTACCTGAAATATTACACTGATTTCCAGGGTATCATATATTCTGGCAGAAATTAATGCTCAGTAAGAAGCTTAGAGAGAAGAATCTGAAAACATGAAAGGGTTAACAATATTTATTTGTAAAGTGTCACAATTAATTGTGTATAGCTTCATGCAAAGGATAAAGGCTTTTCCTCTAATACTTCCTCCTAATACGGTTAAGGTCTTGAATCAGCAGTGCACTTAAAAGCAGTTTTAAAATTTCTTTGCAGCTTAGGCATGGATTTTAGCTTGTACTTTTGCACTTTGCTGAATTAAAAAGAAAATTACACCAGTACTTAAGAATGTATGACATTATGGAGAGGTCAGTGTGCCAAAGGGTACCATGGAGAGAATATTTAGGATGTCAAATAAAGATACAGAAAAGAAGGAAAAAACACTGAATATGGAAAAAAGTTAGAACACGGAAATTCAAAAAGAAAATACATATTATTTGATAATAAAAAACCAGGATATTAAGACACTGTGAAATGTGGGTTTTTTTTTCTGCCTGGAAAAGTAATGATCTAATACTAAGTCTTTTTTTTCTTTCAGATGCAATGATATATAATTAGATGTAGTGATATACATCTTATTATAGACAACATCTAATTCATATGTCTTTGCATCAGTCAAATAGGCGCCGCTATACTCTGAAACTTACTGTGAAGGCTGAATACTAACAGAAGATTAATCAGGCACCGAGCTGGGAGGGTGTAATGAGACCCCTTGCAAAGATAAAGGGTGAATTTTGGACACTGAAGCACTGAGTACTGAGTCAATCTAATCTCAGCCTTTCCCATCTGATGCAGCTCCATCTCAAAAACAAATGCTTAGAGCTGTTAGCTAGTCGGTTTTGTACCCTCACTACTCTGATAAATATCCTAATTTCCATATACCTTCAGGGTCAGAATTACTGACTGCTAAACACACTGGGAAATGCCTTGAGTCTTCCTGAAAGGCACCAGAAGCTAAACCATTTCCAGTTTACCTGAAAATTGTTTTTCCATAGTTGTTTATGTTTCCTTCCTCTAGCATATCACAGATATGCACTGATATGCACAGATATGCACTCTCTGAATGCACGACAAGCAAGTGGTTTTGGCTGTAGAGTATTTAGAGGGAGATCGTAGTGGGCTCTGTGACTCCAAGTAAAAAGGACTGATGTAGTGTGAAATTAGAGTTGTAAGTGATTAACACGATGGAAAGGTTCTGCCCTGTAACTCTTCAATGACCTTCATATCTGATATGTAAATGTGTAGCAAAGCAGATCAAGGTGAATTTGTATGGCTAAGATGGAAATTCTCTTTCACACAGGACATATAAATTATTCAAGCATCGCTTATATCTGTGTTTATCACTCAGCTAGGTCAGCCTTCTCTCCCCCCCAGATTTTGTTTCTTGTTTCTTTGGAGGGCATTGCTCTTTCTCTCTAAGCTAACAAGGAGAAGATGTATCCCTGTTTCCAGCAAGACATGCCAGATTAATATTTTGAATTCTCTATAACCTGCCACTGAGATTTAATGATGGGTTTACTGTGGCAAGCACCTTTGATTATGGATGTTTTGAAGAATAAAACCCTTTCCTTCCTTCTCTTTCCTTTTTTATCAATAGAGATCCCAGTTCAGCTCAGTATGTAAATATATATGTAATTTTACATACCTGAGTGGCACCTGAGTGCTGATGTTGGCTTCATTTACCACATTTTAAGGATGGTGCAGAGAACAGTAGAACTCTTTTTGACTTCTTTTACAAATAAATGTGATTTTTTTTTTTTTTTTTCCTAGCAGGAGGGTCAGGCATAAATTCCCACAATTCAGCAAGCTTGGCATCCTTTTATTGCTGCCTGCCTTTGGAGAAGCCCTACAACATGTGCATTAAATCATGTAAACACTGACCTGTAGATGATATGAAACAGCAGTCACAGGCAAGGCTGTGACACGGAGCCCTTGAAGGAGTCCATGGATGCTCCCACTGTATTGAAGCCAAGTAACTTCTATTCAAAACCAGACTTTTCCACAACAAAATGTTAACTAGGTGGGTGCGAGAAGATAAAATGATAGATTAAATGGATGAGAACACTGGAATCTGCACATTGAGCCAAATTCAGACTTCATTAAAATCATCTGGAAAATATTGTCTCTAACATGATCAGGAAGGAGGTCTGGGTTGAATTTAGAGAATGAAATTCTGCCTAAGTAGGTTGTGCAGAGCAATAAGCATTTAAGGGCATTGTAATGTTAAAAATACCTTCACTTCTATGGTAATTTTAATAGAAATGTGTTCAGTAAAAGCATGAGTTCAGTTAAACAACTGTTTCTTCTCGTTCACTTTTATCACCATTGATAGAATAATAATAATCAGGAAGCGGGTACAAAGTTAAAGCCAAGCTGTTAAGAAGCTAAACCACACAAAATAATAGTGCTTTCTGTGGCTGTACTTTTCTTCATATTTTCTAGTAGTAATTTTTATTATCCATAAACAACAGTGCTTCTGAAGAAATAAGCAAATATTGTGAAGGTGTTTTCATAAACATTCATTCACCATATGAAATGTATTCATGCTATTATTTCTTGCCCTGGTGGGTGTGCTTTCACAGACAACTGTGTATTAGTATAATGCTGGAGGAAAGAGAATTTTTAAGATTCCACAATTTCCCTGAGAAAAACGAGAATTTGAAAGAAATCACACAGCTTTCCCACAAGCTTATTGACCAATTAGTAATAGCAAAATTACCGGGTGATTTATGAAATAACTCTCAAGTATGTATAGACATATGCAGTGAAATGAGCATGGACAAATTGGTGTTGGGTAAGCAGTAAATAAAGGAAACTAACAACCTGCTTGGTGACATCTTTATTCTTATATTCAAATGCAGCCATGCAGTTTTCAGGCAACAAACATATCAAACACAACAGAAGTGTATTTGCATTGAAAAGAGTCACTGTGGTATTTATGATGAATGAAAATGAAGAGCGAGTGACCACGGCAAAACTCTCACAAAGGGAATGAGAATACATTGAGCCCAAAGAAGCTCCAGGCCCTGTAACCTGTCACCAAATAAAAGCTGTTTACTTGCTTTGTTTGATTATGTGCAGGATGCAATCAGCTGTAACCGTCTCCGTCAGCCCAGGGTAAAAAGGAAAGGATCATCCCCACTCCAAGTGCAGAAGGAGTAAATTCAGCTCCCACAACACGGACACTCATCTCCACAACCCTGGGACTCACAACATAACAACTAATCTACTGAAATGGGACGTGATAGAAAGCCAGAATTTTCAAGTTTGTTTTTCCAAAGGCACAGTTGGGTTTATTCAGACCATCCCATGTTAGAACATGGCAGGTCTTCCAAATCCCACCCTGCATGTGTCAGTCTCCCCAGAGCAACATGGTGTGGAGCCTGCAGAAGCCACACCCTTTATTTGCAATTTAGCTGCCTACTAGTTGAGTAGCATGTCTAGTTTCCCAAGAGAGACACTATGAATTTAACTGCACAACAATTTATGATAGTATAAACATCCCACCTGGTCTAAAGGGAAGTCCGGTTTGAACCAAAATAAAATCACTTAAGAAGCTCATAACCAGAAGTCCTTCCTCTCTTCATCAGCTGCACTTAATCTTCAAGATAGAATGTCCCTGTGATGGACCAGCAAGGAGAGGAAATATTTGCACTAGGATTTCTAGCTAGATCCTATGCAGATATTTTCAGATAAAGTATCAGGGCAGAAAATTAATCTTCATGCAAACTGCTAAGATGGGGATTTCTCATCCAAGTCTCATGCCAAAAAAGTCTCCCAATTGCTTTGTTAAACACGGAGTGGTGATGCTGTGGCAGCTCTCAGTGTGTGCCGTCCAGGACTGAGCTTCTGGCAGTCCACGATGAAATCTGGAAGCACACCTGCTAAACCACAAGCTCAAAGATCTCCATAGGCCCTCCCAGTCCTCTTTCTTTTCTTCCTCACTTCCTCACTGATCTGCTATTATCTCTCTTCCCCAGTTCATGCCCTTTAAAAAAAAAAAACAAAAAAAAAAAAACCAAAACAAATAAAATAAAACAAAACAAAAACAAAAACAAAAACAAAAACAAAACAAACAAACAAACAAACAAACAAAAACCACAAAAAACCCCTCACCAACAAAAAACCCTCCAAGAATAAACCACCCCAAGGTAGGGTAAATACTACCTCCATTCCTAGTTTAATCAAATTGAAGCTAATGATATTAAAGCAAGCATGCATCTTTTCACAGTGTCTGGGCTTTTTGCAGTATCTTAGCTCTCTACTTTATTTGGTAATTTATTCTAAAAATCCATTTAAGCCTTTAGTAATTGTCAATAATGGGCACATTATCATGAGTATTCCTGTACCTAAAACCTTTAAAAAGGAATAGGTAGGAGGGAAAAACAAAAGTAGCAGATGATTGTTGCAAATGATCATTGAAGCTGGACCCTAGTATCTGCTTATAATTAATCTGATGCTATTACTTCTATCACTTTAATTCTACTGATATGATTAGTTACTTGTGCTTATACTAGGAAATTTAAGGAGGAGGAGGTCAAGCTTCAAATATTTTCTTTCTTATTAGAAACTACAGAGATAATCCAGGATTTATGGAGGTTTTTTGGCTTTGAGGCAGTAGCTACTGATGGATGAAATGTTTTATGTATTGGAAAGGGAAGAAACAGAAAAAACAGCAATGCATTTCTGCACAGTCTCTTGAGCAAAAAGCATAAATGTCTGGTTATTATTTCTGATTTGCTTTCAACTCTTCAACTCAAGTTTAAAGATGCTACAGAAAGATTAAGCCTTAGAATTGTCTGTCTCAGATGTTATAGATGTAAATGTATTTCATTAAAGAAGGAATGTGTTTAAATAGGAAAAGTAATCAACTGAAATCTCTGCTCATAGACATCAATGGAAGCTTTCACATTGCTTTCAGTGGAGCCAGCTTTTTACTGAGACATTTCATTTAGAAATCAAGTCAAAACCTCTTTCTTTTTATTCTCACACCTCTGTGTTTCAGAAAAAAAAAAAAAAAAAAAAAAAAAAGAGTCACCCAATCTCACTGAACAAAGAAATATTAAAATTCCAAATGAATCTTGTTCAACTATGTAGCTGTGCCAGTGAGAAAGAAAAATGTTTTTGGAAATTTCCCTGCGTTTTAGCACTATTATTATCTGCAGCCCCTAGATGGTGCTGCTACAAACGGTCTTGCCAGTCAAACGCATAGACAGACCTAGGAAAAGTTATTTATCATTTGTGGTGAAGTCTACACCAAAGTTTACCTTATTCTTTACCCAAATGTCCATGCTGAATATTTGATTATTTTAGTGTGTAAGAAGTGTGCAAAAAATCATACTTATGAAAAGAATATTAAACTATGTTAAAGGGTATCAAGCTTCATACTGGAAAAGTGAAAATATCTGCATCATTTTATAAACCCTTTTTAGTATTACAGGTTGGTTATGAGGCATAATTGGCTAAAAGTAAGGGGGGGAGGTGTTTAGGGGGGTACCTGTAGTTTTTCTAAGGGTGGGACTGACCTCATGTAACTTTTAGGGCAGGATTCAGTTCCATATTCAGACACCAGAATTAATATATCTCAATGTGACCTATGTGAGCTTGTCGTTCAGCTAGTGCTCCAGTGGGATATAAATCTCCTGAGTTATATCTGCTATGCCTATCAGGATGTCTCTGTAAGATCTGGGTATCTCAAATGGTACAAGCAATCTGTATATAAACACCTTAATCGAAATCGACATGTAATTTGAAGACACTGAGGAACTGAAGAACCGGTGCTGGAGAGCATTATGTTGGAGATTATGCATATGCAGTTATGCTGGAGAGATTGGAAATCATTGGTGGAAAATAGGAAAAATGTGCTCTTGCCTATGCTAAAAACAAAGGACTTCATAATTTCATGGAAACACATTACACAGTAGTACAAAGCCATCAGCTTTGATTGTCTCTCTGCTTCTTTTTGACCTCCTAGACTATAAGGACCATGCTCAAGAGACAAGCTGGCTTTAAAACCAACATATTAAATTTGCTTGAAATCATCTGGAAAGGGAATAGCATGCAAAGAAACCAAACTATAAACATATTCCCTGCAAACAAGTTTGGGATAGGACATTGTCATCGTCACAGAAAGTTAAAGAAATGAGAGGTCTGAGCGCTGAAGTAGGTAATTTCTTTTTCATGTCTGGCCATAAGATTACAGGGATGAGGTGGCCAAAAAAGTGTAAAGAAAGGAGTCTATCAGTATTTGCCAGCAATAATTGTGCCCTGCTGATAGTGTAACCTGGAGAGAGTGCTCAGGTGAATTCCTCAGTGGGAGGTGATCACACAGATATGCTTCTGCCTACCCTAGAAGACAGTGTTAGTCAGTGTTGACTTTGGACATCATACATTTGTGTAAGAAACAGCCACTCGGAGGAAGTCCAACTGATAATCCATTGTTCTGGAGATGATTCACAAGCCCAGAGGGAATGCAAAACAAATTCAAAATATTCTCTTTTCTCAGTTTCATTGTTTTTAGACACATTTTCCCTGACTATCCTTACACAAGGTTTTGGAAGAAGAAAGGTCTACTGAATTTATGGCAACATAAGATCCATCTTTATTTTATACCATTGTGTTGGAGCACCAGAGGTTGTAAGTCATAGTTGTCATTGGTGTCCTAGAGTACCTGACAGGTTTCCCTGTTCTTTCTCCAGTGACATTTTGATATTTTGGAATTTTGATTCTAACCTGCGAGCATCTAGGTGAGTGAGCAGCTTATGTGTAAGTCATGAGAAAAGACCAAAGAGGAACAGCAAAGGCCAGAACTGGTACCAGAGATGAGTCCCTTCCCTCCAGTCTCCCTCCAATATATGCATAAACAGTCTGAGGATAAGTAGGTAAGACACTTACTATATAAAAGACAAAAATATATACATAGCTACTGCATATCTACCTAGATAACTCAATATCTTATATAACTGAGAAGAAAACAAATCAGTTAATGTTTAAAAGTACAGATTTTTTTAAATGGTAATCATTTTGAAAGAAAGATAAACATCATCAAGACTGTTTTGGGAAGTAGATCTGAGAGATCTGCACACCTCATACCTAGCAATAAATGCATCAATTGACAAAGGAAAGAAAATATCTAAGAAATCTACACAAACATCACATTTTTACAGGCTGAGCTAAAAGAAAACTCTTCTGTCATGCAGTCCATCTCTACCAAACCAACCCACATGAATAAGGATACATTTTGGAAAAAAACAAAAGAAAAAAAATAAATTAAGATGCCTGTAAAATTCCACTGCTTTTCTGTATATCCTGATGTGATTTCCCTGATTTTGGGGCATTTTTGCCTTGGTCTGTTCTTTAATGTGCCATGATAAACCTGCATCTGCACTTAGAAGTGAACTAGAGGATGATATAAGTGAAAATGACAGGGATGTGCCCAAACTTCAAGGATACTTCATACAGCACCCAGACAAAGTTTTTTAAAACATTTTCTAAAGGCTAACCTGTCTCTAGTCCCTTCTCCCACAACTGTTGTAATGTTATCCCAATGAAGGTCATTCCAGTTGAGCAAAGGGCAAAGCACCACCAATATTCCTTTGCAGTATGATGCAGATAGATCAGAAATGTTCTCCATGTATCACTTCTACAGGATCTATAGTGTGAGGTTAGGATGTACCAATATATATCCAGTCAACTTTATGTTTACCTCCAAGTAAACATAGAGCAGCGATACAACTACTCTCAGGGAAGCTCCCTCAAAAGGCAAGGAGTTTTCCTGACTGTTTCTCCTGGTGTGGGCTGGGCTACATGCTAGACTGGGTCAGAGCCAGAGGACCAGAAAGCATATAACCTGCACTGAGCAGTAAAGTTTAACATTTCCAACATATAACCCAGACAAATTGTTGTACCTCTGTACTTGGCACAGTGAGGCTGTGAGGCTGCCCCTCGAGTGCTGTGTCCAGTTTTGGGACCCTCACCACAAGAAAGACACTGAGGTGTTGGAGCATGTCCAGAGAAGAGCAATGAAGCTGGTGAGAGGTCTGGAGAAAGTCTTATAAGGAGAGGCTGAGAGTGCAAGGATTGTTTAGCCTGGAGAAAAGGAGGCTGAAGGGAGATCTTGTTGCTCTCTTCAACTACTTGAAAGGAGGGTGTGGCAAGGGGGGTCAGTTTCTTCTCCCAAATGACAAGTGATAGGACAAAAGGAAACATCCTCAAGTTGCTCCAGGGGAGGTTTAAGATGGCTATTAGGAAAAATTTCTTAACTGAAAGACCTGACAAGCATTGGACCATGCTGCCCAGGGAAGTGGTGGAGTCACCTTCCTTGGAGATACTTAAAAGGTGAGTAGATGTAGTCCTGAAAGACATGGTTTTGTGGTGGACTTGACAGTACTGGGTTAATGGTTGGACTCTATGATCAGTAGTGATAGGACAAGGAGTAACAGTTTTAAATTGGAAAAGGGGACACTTAGATTAGATATTAGGAAGAAATTCTTTACTTTGAGAGTGGTGAGGCACGGGAAAAAGTTGCCCAGAGAAGTTGTGGATGCCCCATCCCAGGAGGTGTTCAAGGCCAGGCTGGATGGGGCTTTTAGCAACCTGGTCTGGTGGGAGGTGTCCCTGCCCATGGCATGGAGTTTGGAAATGGATGATCTCTGAGGTCTCTTCCAACTCTAACCATTCTGTGATTCTATGATTCCAAAGGTCTATTCCAATCAAAACAATTCTGATTCTACTGTTGCTTTCAGATAACACCACACTGCACAAGGAAGCCTGGGCCTGGCACCCACTCAGTCCATACCAATGCAGAGGTGTAGATGATTCCCCCTCTACATGCTACCTTGAGAAGACAAATCACAGAATAAAGCATGGCTGGAATCTCCTGTAATCCCACCTCTTACATTTTGCAGAAATGAGGTCCTCACCCAGAGAACAGCCTTTTACTGCACTGCCATAGCGACAAATCTGCAAACATGAATATGAGAATTAACCACAGCCCACTTCCCATTTTGTCTGTCCTGTGTGCGGAATACAGCATGCTCTTCCCCTGGGTTTAAGGGGATTACACTCAATAATGCTACAGCTGTTGGCGGTGCTAAGGAGAGGGTGCAGGGTGCAGCAGGAGAGGGCTCTACAGCACTTCTGGTGAAAGATCTGCCCTCCCCAGTGGTATGGCTTTGGCCAGGGCCAAATATTGAATATGTAGAGGAGTAAAAGAAATACATCGGTTGCAAAGTGACCCTTTTCCTATACCTCTCACATTTTGGGAACTGATTTAGGATTTCCTAGGTGGTTTGAGATATTTTTGTCTCCTAGGCCTCTGGCACAGGTTATAGTTAATGTTAGTGATATGACAGAATTAAATGTGGGTCCATCTCCAATCATTAGGAAGATTGTCTTCTGTCCTGGTTTGAGGTAAAACGAACCAATTTTCTGTTTTACAGTTTTACTTTCTTAGCTAGGCCTCTTCTAACTAGCTAAACTCTGAAATTAACAGCACATTGTTCAGAGCTGTTCCGTCTCACAATGATAAGACCTGATTATACCAAGGGATGGTATGCAGAGAGGCCCTTGTTTAGACTTATTGCTGGAAGAACCAAGGTCAGATAATTTTCGTCGTTTGCCCGTTAGAGGGTCCCACCTTCAAGGAGGAGCGGACAGGACAGGTGACCCAGAACGGACCAACAGGGATATTCCATCCCATCAGCATCATGCCCTGTATAAAAGCTGAAGGATCAACAGGTCAACGCCCTTTTCGCCCTTCTCGCCCCTTTTTCGCCCCTTCCTCGATGGCTGACATCCAAGGAGGACTCTGCCTGTTCGTCTGCCTTTGATCCTGATCCGAGCGTTCCTGACTTCAGATCTGGAATCCGGCTCCTGTCGATCACCGAGTCCAGTTTGGGACTTTTCCTGAAGCCTGCTGGTGACGTGGTCGTCATCCTGGGAGCTTGATACGGTTTTGTATATATTGTATACTCCCTTTTTCCCTTTTTTCCTAAATTTCCTTTTTATTATATTACTTATATTTTCATTAAAGTAGTTTAGTTTGTTCTAAACTCTTGAATCTCTTTAACTCCTTCCTCTCCTCTCTGACCAAAGGGGGGGAGGGGGGGACATCTGTCACTCAGGTTTTGGTGAATTTAGCTGAAATCACGACATCTTCCCATAATAACTTTTGAGGCTATTGGTCATCTGGTTTCCCATATTCATTTTTGTGGCTACAGTGTGACTTTGACTCATCCATGACTGGAACAGGGATGTCACTCAAAGAGAAGTATTTGTTAATGTCTGCATGAGAAAAAAAAGCAAATTTTCTGGGTGTGACTGTCTGGTGGATGGTTTTGACAGCCAGGTACAAATATTATTTCAGATCCAAGCACTTTGTCTAAAATTGATCAGATGAAGCTTTGTGTCCACAACCATAGTTCCTTTCTGTTTGTAAGGATTACTGAGCAATTGTCAGTACATACTTGCATTACTCAGCCCCCAATGTTAAACATAACTTCTGTGAGTCACACAGGTGGTGCTTTTTATACCTGTATATTTAGCCTCCACAACACTGCTAACTAAATCCTATAGATGTCAAAAGAGAGGCTCATAAGACATTGGCATTGTCCAAAAAAAAAAGGGAAAAGAGCTGTTCCCACAAACATTAAATGTGGTCCCAAAGCAGGACGCAGTTCCTTTTACAGAAATCCCACCTGAGCTAAGGTGAGATAAAGATACTTGTTCTTATCTGAGCTGTTCACTCTGTGTACAGAAACACATTGCATGCTAAGTTCAAAGCCCAGTCTATGATTTTACCAGAACACACTGAGGAAGGATTAGTGTCAGAGTCTGTGTTTGTGAAAGAATTTATAAAATGAAATCAAAGCATTAAACTCGGTGTTTGTAGAGCACAAAGGAAAATGCATTAGGTTTTAAAAAGATGGGGTCAGACTTTTAACTACAGAATTTTTAAATTGCGTGTTATGCTCACAAAACCCCCATTACTTTACGCAATCTGAATAAATGAATCTGTATGTATTGTTTTCTGTGTTATGTACAGTTTTCTTTAGGATTATACATGTTATGGGCTCAGAAGATATCCTTCCCTCATCTGCCGGGGCATTGTACTGCATTTATCCTCTGGTACATGTTGAAGGATATTGGTATCACTATTCTTTTTTCTCCTGGCCTGTCTCTGACAAGAACACATGAAGCCACTAAACCACTTCAATGGGAACCTTAAAGCTTTGATGATCATGTAAAAATAAGAAGGAAAGAATAATTCTTCTAGTTTATGCAATGCAATGTGATCGTTCAGAAAATAATGTGCCTTTTCTCTCGCAAAGTTCCAAATGGCTTAAAGGGCTGAACACTCCTCCCAATCTTGTGGACCTGGCAGATCACAAGGATGCTAGTGTTGACTACCAGACAGTAACCCAGACTTCCAGCCCGTCCAGTCAAATTGAAGAAGATGTGAAAATTCCAAATCTAGTACCAAGATAGTGTCTAGTAACCAGGCTCCCAGTTTTGGATTATTCAACATGCAAATCATTTCACCATAATTACAGCAAAGGACATCAGGAGTCTGATGCAATTTAGAATAGTAAGAGGGCCTCAGTGTGTAAGAATGTATAAGATTCTGCTGCTTTAACTCACAAATTAAGCCTATTTAGTGTAACTGTAAAAGAAAAAAAAAATGCCTTTAGATAGGAGGAAACTAGAAGAACTTTCAAGAAAGATTTAACAAGATATTCTAGGAAGTCCAGGTTGGAATACCCTATAAGAAAATTCATAATATCAGCACTCAAAACTTTGGTTTTATTTATTAGTGGAAAATTGCAAGTTACTCCAAAAATGGAGTCCTAGAGTTTATTAATACAAAGTAGGAGTAAATAGAAAATCAGATTTATTTCTTGTGGTCATTCCTTACAAGGAAAATAGTACAGAGGAACAATTCATCAGCATGTCCCAAAAAAGGTGATGAAAATACATTCAGGTAGCATGTATGACAGTAGCTTTTAGGACCAATACTTTAACATAATGGATGCCACTTTACAATACAGGCATAAGGCACACCTGATGTTTTAAAATCCATTAAATCCATCCACTACCTATTAGTAAAATCTAATTTGGAACAATACAGAGACTAAAGCAATGAATATAAATATTTCCTTAAATCTGAGTGATTAAAAGGTTAGATAAACTGGATTACATTAGATTGATATGGTTATTGCATGTCCAAAAGTAAATCTGCAGCTGGTTTAAATGGAGCTGTGCTAACAGACACCACTGGAATATTCAGTAGATCGATTCTGTGCAAATGAGAACAGCCCTTGTTGCTGTTCATCTTCAGGAAACGTGCTAAATAAACAAGTGGCAACTGTTTAATATGTAATAACTTTCTTTTCACTGTCTTTTAAAATCAACTTGAATGCTCATTAGGGAACCTAAACTGAGATGTGTTAATAGGAGCGTCATATTTTCAGGCGATAACCCAACCATTAGCACGTGTCACTGATACGAATCTATTTGTTAAGCTACATTATAATTCTGAAAGAACTTGTAACCATAATAGCAATAACCCTTCTTGTAAATAAGCTGCTTGTTTGTGACTGGGGAGAACAGTGAAATACAAATCATGCCTTGTTAGCGTTATTTTGGAGTTTCTTACTGTTTTCTGAAATTTAAAATGCCCCAGGATTACGTGTTCCAGGATATTTAGCATTTTTTAGTCTGACAAATATATTCTGAGAGCAGCTGCCAGTACAAATTGAATGCAAACAATCATGCTTCATTTTCTGGGCAGATGGACTCTGTATTGGGTTTGTGCGACAAGGTTTTGGTAGTAGGGGGGCTACAGGGGTGGCTTCTGCGAGAACCTGCTAGAAGCTTCCCCCATGTCTAAGAACCAAAGCCAGCTGGCTCCAAGAGGGACTTGCTGCTGGCCAAGGCCATCAGCGATGGTGGTAGCACTTGTGTGATAACATAATTAAGAAGGGGAAAATATACCTGAAACTGGGCAACTGCAGCCTAAAACGGAAGTTAGAATATGTGAGAAGAATAGCCCTGCAGGCACCAAGATCAGTGAAGAACGATGGGGGCAAAGGTGCTCCAGGCACTGGAGCAGAGATTCTCCTGCACCCCATGGTGCAGACCACGGTGAGGCAGCCTGGTCCCCTGAAGCCCATGGAGGTCCATGGTGGAGCAAAGATCCACCTACAGCTCATGGAGGACCCCAGACTGAAGGAGCAGGTGGTTGCCCGAAAGAGTTTGTGACCCTGTGGAGACCCCACACTGGAGCAGGCTCCTGTCAGGACCTCTGGCCCTGTGGAGAAAGGAGCACAGGCTGGAGCAGGTTTGCTGTGAGAATTTGTGACCGCATGGACCAACACTGGAGTTCCTGAACTCCCAAAGGACTGCACCCTGTGGAAGGGACCCATGCTGGAGCAATTTGTGGAGAACTGCAGCCCATGGGAGGGGACCCCATGCTGAAGCAGAAGAGTGTGAGGCATCCTCCCCCTGAAAAGGAAGGAGCAGCAGAGACAACACGTGCTGAACTGACCACAACGCCCATACCTCATCCCCCTTCACTGTGCAGGGGGAGAAGGTGGAGAAACAGGGGTGAAGTTGAGCCTGGGAAGAAGGGAGGGGTGTGGGAAGGTGCTTTAAGATTTATTTTTTTATTTCTCATTATCCTACTCTGATTTTGCTTGTAAAAAATTATATTAATTTCCTCAAGTTGAGTGTGTTTCGCCCGTGACAGGAATTGGTGTGCACTCTTTCCAGTCCTTATCTCAGCCCATGAGCCTTTCATTGTATTTTTTCTGCCCTCCAGCTGAGGAGTGATACGAATGGCTTTGGTGGGCACCTGACATCCAGCCAGGGTCAACCCAACCCAGACTAGCAGAAGGAGTAACCTCAGTTAAGGGTGTAAGCTTCTACAACAATATTGGAGACATCACTCACTACAAGAAGGACATTGAAGTGCCGGAGTGTGTCCAGAGGAGAGCTACCAAGTGGGTGAGGGCTCTAGAGAACAATTAATATGAGGAAAGGCTGAGGGAACTGGGTTTGGAGAAGAGGAGGCTAAGGGGAGACCTCATTGCCCTCTACAACTACCTGAAAGGAGGTTGGAGAGAGGTGGGTATTGGCTTCTTCTCCCAAGTGAATAACAACAGGACTAGAGGAAATGGTCTGAAGTTGCAGCAGGGGAGTTTTAGACTGGATGTTAGGAAGAATGACTTTACTGAAAAGGTGGTCAAGCACTGGAACAGCCTGCCCAGGGAGGTGGTTGAATCACCAACCCTGGAAGTATTTAAGAAATGTGTAGACGTGGCACT
>VZRU01021338.1:1367-36384 GCA_013398155.1 Pedionomus torquatus | reverse complement strand
GTATAATTGGACCTGATGACAGCAGAGGTCCCTTCCAACCATGAAGATTCCGTGAAACATCAGGCAGCCAAATCCCTAACTGTGAATACTGGTGACTTAATCTCAAATCGCAACATTTTAAATGAGACATGTTACATAGCTTCAACAAGGTATGTTCAAGAACACATAATTCTGAAACTCCCTAACTTTCTGTTCCCAGCCATTTTAATTTAATGATAAATTTTAAATAAAAAGACTTCTTCTGGTGTGGAATGTAAAATTTGCCTACAGGCCAAGAATCTTCTTTCTTTGCTGGCAGGTGCGATACCAATGTAAAATAAAATTTTAAAAAATCTATAATTAATAAAATTTGCATTTATCAACAAACCAGGACACAATCCCTATAGCAAGACCACTATTTATCCTTAATTGCTCTGATCAGTCTCACCTGGGGCCTTCACCTTTCCTCTTTGCACAGTCTCCCTTTTTGTCCCCAGCCCTATCCTGGCCAGACCTTGGACCAATCTTAAACCTTAAGACTATCTCCAGCCATATCTCTGGTCCTGGATGGACCTCTGACCTTCATTGCAGCCCTGTCTTGTACTGTTATGACTTGATTTCCAAGAAAGACCATGGACCTAGACACAATTATGCATATATATATGTGTGTGTGTCACAAATATGTAAAATATATATATAAAACCTCATGTCTGAATGCATCTATCTGACATTTTCTCCCTAAGTTTACTGAGAGACATAAAGGTGGGGGAAAAAAAAAGAAAAACAAAAAAAAAATTAGAAAATATATCTGAAATTAATTAGCTTTGTCTATATACTTTTATGCAATATACACTGAAATTCTCCTTTCCAAAAGATTTTATAACTTCTTGCAGGGCAAAGATCACACCATCCCGTGTGTCAGTTATTTTCTACCCATCCCAAAGATTTTTGCAGCTCTCCAAGGCCACTATATTTCCTATGGAAGGAGTAAATTTTCCTGAGGTTCAGGTCAAGGAATGGACACAAAGAATAATTGCCCTAATGGGAGAGCAAGAAGTTCATGTGAAGACTAAACTCCAGTTGTTTGATCCCTGTATCATTTTAAGTTCATAAAGCCACTTGCTTTAAACTGGGAGATGATATATCTTCTCTCTCTCCATCCTGTGCTTGAGTCAAGACTCTATTGAGGTTGAGAAACCATACCAAGTTTCTAATTCAAAATGCTTTTCTTTCCATCCTTTTGCACAAATCAAGACCCTCACATTGCCACCAGGTTTCCAGTTTTACTTGTGCACCTCACTACAATGACAGTCTTGTGGGAGGACAAGAAATGCAAGAGTGGCACATTTATTTATGTGCTTCATCTGGGAATATTATGTGACAAGTGGAAAGGTTGTAATCCCCCGGCTACACACCCTCCACAGTCTGGTCTGTGTATCAGCTCCTTATTATAAAGTACAATGTGCTGTACATACTATGTTTTCATTCTGTTTGAGCACCTCCCCATCTCACAACATGTTAATTATAATGAAATTGATTTTGCTTTTTGGAATACTTTGAATTCCATGTAAATTCTCTGGAATATTATTCATGGGTCTCATTGCCTAATGGCTTGAGGCTTTTTCTCAGACTCTCTAGGCTTTGGACAGAGGGTGAATGTGACATCAGTTTAAATCATTGTATTGATTAAAAAGAGCACTTTGTTATTTTTAAGTTCAGCTGTTTTCCTACCACTGTATAGCTCGAGTGGCCATTCTACAGCTAGAAGAACCTTTGATTTTCAGAAACAATAGTTACATTGGTTTGCCAGGCCAATACTTCCCAAACCAATGAAACAGGTTGAAGCAAAGGTACGCTTCATAACTGGGGCATTTAGCTACATCTTTCTTTGTATCATTTCTTCTTAAACTAGATATGAGTGTTGTGGATTCTTTTAAACAAACTGTTGGGGTTCTACAGATATAGATACATGTACAGATCAGTCTCTTTGCAGAAGAAAAACACAATATCTCCATGAAAAGAAATAGAGAAAGACAATCAGAAACAGGTTAGCTCTCCTTTCGAAGACATTTCTCTGAATCCAACCACCTCACAACACCACTGTAGGAAATGTCTACGTGGAGCTCTGAATTTTGAGAGAACTTACAGTGTGAAAGCAGATTTAATAAGTTTAAATACAGCCTTGTGTCATTCAGTAAGAGGGATGAGATGGAAGATAACAACCCCTTTCACAGCTTGTTCCTTCTGTTTTCCTGCTGCAGTAATATATGTTTGGTGGTTGCACTACCCTTTAATAACTGTGATACAACAGCGGCCAGTACCTGCTTTTTATTCTTTTTTTTTTCCTTTTTTTTTCTTCTTTTTTTTTTTTATTTTTTTTTTTTATTTTTAATGCACACATATAATTAAAGCGATAGAAACTTTATCTGCATGGTTTTCTGCTTTTTCTTTCCTCTTTGTTAATTCATCATGCCTCCAGGGACCAGCACAGAGTAGTTAGAACTGAATTGTTGTAAAACACCCTTGGAAAGTTCTAATGTCTCCTAACACCACTGCACAAATGTTTTCTTATGCATCTGTTTCTGGTGATGACTGTATTTATCCTTTTCAGCACCAGTAATATACTTTATCAATGACTATCCCATGTCCCTTTTTGCCAGCGGGCCATTAGAGTTGGGCTAAATGAACTCAGCCTCACATTAAGAACCATTTAACCATAATTTAGGCTATCCAGGGCCATTCCACCCCCCTGCCTTCTCCTTTCCCTTTCAATCCACGCAGCACTTCTCAAAGCAAAGGGGTTGGAGAAATCTTTTTCTCAGGGACCGATGCCATCTCAAAGGTTCAGAAGGGCTGGAAACTACAATCAGCATTTGGCTTTCATGAACCCCTAGAGAGCCATTTCTGTCACACATGAAATGCACAACAAATAGTACGATCTCTGGTCTTAGAGTATTCTTTGTGGAGGTGACAAGTCTATTGCAACAATGTAGGGCAACCAGCATGGGTATTCTCCCTTGAAGTGCAATTTTGATTCTCTGTTGGTAAAAATCAGCATTGTTTTTTTCTGACTTCAGTAGAGCTCTTCCTGCTGACGGCGGCTGAGCTTCTGGCCAGCAGTTTCCAATTGCTTGATTTTATGGTAATTTCTGAATCAGAGAGGTACACACATGGTCCCAGACCGCAGAGCTTTCTGTTCCATCTAAGTAAATCTTTTAGTAAATCCAAATAGAATTTGTGGAAAAAACAGAATTCGGTACTGAACGTTGCTCTCTTGCAGATTTCCATAGGAACACAATGCAGTTATCTCCCTAGGCAGTCACTCGGTATAGTTCTGAAGTAATACACCCTAGAAATATCTTTTTCTGTCATATTTATAGCAATTATGTCAAATAGTGAATTTAAATAATTTGAGTTGATTACTGCTGGTTTGTGAAAACACACAGTGTGACGTATTCACAAGTTTCAATTACTGTATGTGGAATGTAATTATGTGGAGTACAAAGCTCCAGGGGAAGCTGTGTTTGCTAAATACACCTTGTCTGAATTTCTGAATTGCAATGATCTTTGTTTTTTTTTTTTTCCCCAAAAATTGAAAGGACCACAAATTTTGCCAATGGCTGATCATGTAGCAGATCCCACTTTTAAAAGCTGAGCAGGCTGCGTGCGAAGAGAAAATCAAGATTTTCATAATCACAGCAATCTACCTGCTATGTGAACACGTAAATGAAATAGTTTTTTAATTTTGTTTCATACTTTTCTGGCCACTGTTCAAGACCCCCCTGAGTACTGTTTTTATTCAGTGAAAGCTTAGAATACAATTTCATTTGTTTTAAAATACGTCTTTGTAAGAAGAAACTTGATAATAGTAATTGGTCAGCTGATTCACTAATGCTTATTTAGGAGTACTTTTTTTAAAAGATACTGAATCACTACTAGTGGCCAGTAGTTCCTTAAGAAAAAAAAGACAAATCATCATCTATTATTCTATCTGATCAAGTCCTGTCACATGTGAAAGTAGAAACCGGAAAGCAAATGTCCTGTCTGTCACACAGATCTTCTCAAATCGCACATAGCTCCAAGCTTTCACAAAAATCATGGTGATAACGTGCCATAGAAAAGCAGCAGGAGGGTTGAAGTCTCCGGAATGCAGCAGGGGGTGGAAGGCAGCATTTTGCCATGCTACCCATCCCAGTGTTTATAGCAGTATTCCCTTTTGTCCTTGCAAGGCACTTCTCATTAGTCCCAGTGCCACAAATGCTGGCATAAACGGTTACATTTTTGTGAGCTCCACAGCCCCAGCCACAGAACTTCCCATATGGAAATGTCGGTTAAAATTTATATTGCGTGTTTAAATATACAAAGTTTCAGAGCTGTTAAATTTGATCCTAAGGCATCTGTGTATTTCATTTGCATCTCACAAAAACAGATCGACATTAAAATCCACTTTATTTGGGTTGCTGTGATAACCCCAAATAACCCTAAATTCCTTCTGTTCGTATTTACACACACTCCTGCTTCTGGAAACTCCTTCTGATGTCTTATCTTTCCTAGTGAAGCTGTTTTCATATCTACCATGGGATGCATATCTGTTTATTTTATTTTGACAAACAATGCAACAGACATGAAAGAAAACATTCATGATTACTCTTTATCCTTAAAGATAATGCCCTTTGTATTGCTTCATTTATCAAAAAAATTCCAATTATTATCATTAAAATTTCAAATTTCCTTCTTCCTAAAGGATTGAAGAATATACTTACAACAGGCTTGACTGTGGTTTAATTTGAACTTCTGCTTTAAAGGATCAGAAAAAGATTTTTTAAATATTTGGGTAAAGAGGACATTCATATCCTATAACAATATTGTCCTAATAGGACAATTCATGTCCGATTAACTGAAAATGAGCAGGGTAAGAAGTGAGGGAAAGCTTTCTCTCTGAAATAAATGATGCATCTCCCAGGTGTATTTTTTTCTTTGACATGAGACAACATCTTGCTACTGTCTTTCATGACTGTATGGCCGTATCTTTAGCTGATGTACACACCTAATAAGGGATCAGAGTGGCCTGTAGCTTTCTGTGCTCCAATATAATTCTGAAAGAATGTTTCTCTGGTGTTCCAGTCATATTGGTGTTCTGTTTTGAAAAAGAACATCTTAATAGCAAATCATAAATGAAAAAGTGACATCTGTAACAATGTCATTTGGTTTCAAGAGCCTTTGAATTAACTAAAAAAAATTAAAAATAAAAAAAAAATATTAAAAAAATAACCTATTGACCATTTTCCACATAATGACTTAGATTATTACAATTTCTTCTAATCTAGTTTTATGAATTTCTAGAAAGGAGTCTATAATATATTTCCTTTCCTGAAGATGCAGGAAAGTTTACATAAAAGTATTAGAGCATTTCTTTGGGCAGACATCTGGAAACTACAGAAATCTAGAATTAACTGTATGAATAGAGAAGGGACTGGTGCCACTTTCATTTATGCAGCATATTAGTCCAAATAAAGCAATTAGAGCAAATAATGACCTGACTGCATGATCTTCATATTCACCTTCTCACATAATAGTATTTTTCCACTGTTTTCAATTGCCGACCAATTAGTTAAAAAAACCCAGCAATGAATATGTAAGGTGTGTTTTCCCGTGTTTCTAAAAAAAATAAAAAGTAAATGAACAAACTGATACATGAGCATCAACTCTAGACAAAAGCAGTTCTGATATCTGGCTGCAAATGCATGTCTGTGCACTGTCCACAGGTGCATTCATACCCTAAACACATATATCTTGTTGATACTGATATTAGCCAAAGAAGAGAGAAAAAATAAAGAAGGATACAAATAAATGGTTAGTTCAGGGGAAAAAAAGGAGGTGCTCTTCCACGAAGACCTTTGTTGAAATTGGGATGGCACTGGGCATAAGCAAAACAGAATGTCAGCAGATTAGGGGTTGCTAGGGCACCGTTACCTAGGAAAGGGTTAGCAATGCCAGCAATTTCCTGCATGTCTTGAAGCCTTCTTGAAGTCTGCTGGACCAAAGGCTACATCCTCACTGAGTTTTCTTCCAAATATTGCTAGATCAGATTTGCAGAAGTGCTCTTTATCATATTCTCCAAGGCAACACAAATACCAAGTGTATCTAAAAAGCAAAATTATTTCTTTGCCTTGGGAAAGTCTCAGGTTCCTGACTGAGTGGAAGGAGCTGCAGTTCACCACTCCGTCAACTGCTGTCAATAATCCCAGCAGCAAGACTCTTCAGGCAGTGAGGCACAGATGAAGAAGCATTTTCATCACAGCGCTTCCAGTGGGGCTCTAACTACAAGTTACTTCAGTCAAAACACATTCATTATAGACCTATGCACTGCACATTTCTAAATGAAAAACAACCCAACAGGTTAATTCAGGTCACCTGTTACTCTTCACTCTTGTATTAGAAAAGAAGTAGGTTTTTTTTCACAGCAGTGGTACAAAACATTGATTCATCTGCCTGTATGGTTAAGTAAAAATTCCTTTTGTATTCAGCCTGTGCTGTGAGGAGTCTCATTTTCCCTTTATACAAGCCCCTTCTCTTTATGAGATCCATGGACCCAGATCTTAAATCTAATAATTTGCCCTCCTCTCCTGTCTTGAGACCCTTACTAGCAGCTACATAGCCTGACTCCTCTGTTATGGGCACACTCTTTCTGTTTCAGTTCATTATTACATATTATGCTAGTTGGTGTGGAACAACAGCATTAAGTCTAACACGATAAGAAGGTCATATCTTAGCTTTTATTTTCAAGGATCTAATAAATTACCTCAGCAACAATATCAAACACTATGCCAACTGCACCTTTTAATTAACAAGCAAAGTGTATTATAATTAAGAAATTATCTTAGAGGCACAAATCATTTAATGACTTGAAGGTTAGAAATCAGTGCACACAAAAAGGAGATGTAGGCATGGAAAACATATGCAAGGTTTAATAAGAAGTAAAACTTTCACATATATGGAATTAATTAATATTTAACCTCCCTAGAGATAAAAGCACTTCTGCCACAGGATAACTGCATTGTTTCTGGGAAATTAATTCATAAACTCTGTCTACCTTACAGGAACCTTGGCTTAGTAACTGGTTTTCAAGAGGCTTCTGTTCATCAAAGAAAGGTCTACAGGAACTGGATAGTTAGAATGTATTTAGTAAATACAGATATTATTAACATTTCTGTTCACAAAAGTAAGATACATAGAATCATAGAATCATCCAGGCTGGAAGGAACCTCCAAAAGTCATCTAGTCTGACCTCCCTTCAGTTGCAGGGACACCCCCGACTAGACCAGGTTGCCCAGGGCCTCATCCAGGCTCACCTTGAATATCTCCAGGGGAGGGGCCTCACCACCTCCCTGGGAAACCTAAAATCGTTAGAGTTGGAAGGGACCTTAAAGATCATCCACTTCCAACCCCTCTGCCATGGGCAAGGACACCTCCCACCAGACCTGGTTGCTCAAAGCCCCATGCAGCCTGGCCTTGAACGTTTCCAGGGATGGGGCATCCACAACTTCTCTGGGCAACTTGTTACAGGTAGGTATTGCAGTAACCAGTAAATATGCAATAGATTTCAAGGATAACAGTTGCTTCATGTTAGAATTTTTCTCCATTTTGACTTCGAGCCAAAACCTACTGAGGCCACTAGAAGTTTTGAATTTGCACTATGAACTATGGCACGCCCATGAATCATCCGCTTACATCTAGATTAAATTAATCAATCTAATTTAAAGCAGCTGACATGTCTATAGTTGGAGCCAAGTTACACACTGCTACAGAGAATGATTTATTTTTTTTCGTAGAACCATGAAATTTCTAAGTAATCCTAATAACGTATGTGAATCCCCCAGACTTGCAGAAAATTGTGATATATATGATGAATTTAGATACCTAGATCTTTTTACTGCTGCTGCAAGACAGTTCAAAGGGACATATTATTCAATTAATACAGAATATTAGTGGGTAATCACAGGCTATCAAAAAAAGAAATAAGTTAAGCACTTGAAAGAAGAAAGGAAATATTTTGTCATAGAATCATAGAATGAGTTGGGTTGGAAGGGACCTTAAAGATCCTTGGGTTCCAACCATCCTGCCATGGGCAGGGACACCTCCTACTGGCCAGGTTGCTCAAAGCCCCATCCAGCCTGGTCTTGAACACCTCCAGGGATGGGGCATCTATAGTTTCAGTTGTTCCACTGTTCCATTCCACTGTTCCAGTCTCTCACCACTCTCATAGTGAATAATTTCTTCCTGATATCTGGCCTAAGTCCAGTTTGAAGCCATTACCCTTTGTCCCATTGCTATATGTCCTTGTAAAAAGTCACTCCCCAGCTTCCTTGTAGCCCCCCTTCAGATACTGGAAGACCGCTGTAAGGCCTCCCTGGAGGTTATTTACTCAAAGTAACAATATTTAACATTATGCAGCATTAACTATTAACAAAACTTAAGAGCATTTTAAGTGTAGAGTTGAAGGACAGTGGGGTTGTAACTACTTTTTCAAACCTGACTGATTCAGTTCAAAGGCCAAATTTTTCTGCTAAGTCAAAACAGAGTAGAAAACCTGTGAAACATTTCAGCAGGATGAGTTAGATTACTACAAAACCCTAGATGTACTGTTTGGTCAACTAGAAAAGTCTCACCTACAGTTTTTCTGAACCTACCTTTACTGGTCTCTGTAACAAGATGGAAATTTATGCATCAAATATAGTAAAAATCACCCATTTTATTTAATTATTGAAGCTCCAAAATTAAAAGAAAAGATGCTGGCTGTCACAAACAGGGAGAATCTAGACCAGATCTCATAAATGCTTGAGGCTGTACCCACACTGAGGAATGCAGTAAAATGGGAACAGATGATGTTCCAACAATGCAGTAAGTGGAGACAACTGAGAGATTCCCTTCAAATGTTCACCCTGCTATGAAACAAAATTAAGATTTAAAGTTCCCAATTCACTTTAGATTAATCAGAAACTCTAGAATCACAACAATTTGCTTAGACTGTGAAAAATCTAATGGAAATTTGAAGAAAAAGCTGAGTAGTTTTCCAGACCAGACTAGGTCAGGCAAGGATTCTTTATTAATGTAAATAAAGTAACATTTGACCTTGAAAGGATTTTTCTTTTTGTCATCAACAGGTGCTTATGCTTGATAATGAAAGTCCAAATCCAGTCCTGAAGCTAAAATTCATGGAGAGGGAGTCACAGAGGTTTGAAGTCTTTCCCTTTCATTTTAGATCATTTCAGAATTGCACTCAATATACTAGTTCTAGGGCTAGAGATTAAAGATTTGCTTTTGTTAGTTTTGATTTTGGATGCTTCCTGGTATGTCCCATGGCAAACAATCTCTTCCCCTCTCCTAGGTTGAACTTGAACATGGGTTGCAGTACCACAAGTCAGCAAAGGACCAAAGGCTTTCCCCTTGTCCCACAATTCATCTCCCACTTACTGCCAGAGCCCAGTGAGTGACTTGATTTAATCCAAATGGAGTTGACAGCCTCTAATGGGCAGTTAGCAACTACACTTGTTATGTTATCTCAAAGCTGCAAGACACATCCTGTTTAAACACAGTGGTAGTAGAGGACCAGCATGCCTTAGCAACCTCAGAGTACAGGGACCTATCCTGATGTGGTCTGGTCTATGAATAAGGTTTTAACAACAAGGGATGAATTAGAATTTAGACGCTGAATGTGGCACAGATTAAATACAAATGTCTATATAAGCAGGTCAAACCCAACCACCCTTGTTGCACGAGTCAGAAAATATTTCAGCTCGTGATAATTTGCATCTGCAGTAATATGGGTTACCTGTCCAACATAGGCTTGCTCATTTGATAAGGAACAATTTTTTGACTGGAAATTTTTTGGTGAAGTTAAGAGAATTCTCATCCCCTGGTTTAAAATAAATAATTTCTAATTTTTTCAGCACAGAAATGAGCATTCACATTTAGGCACCAGAATGGTGATCAAAGACGTTTCTGTTTAGGATGATCTCTGGCCTGAGATTTTTCACATATTTTCCTCCAGTTCCCAAATGAGCTCAGCTAATAATCAGTGGCTTATTAGAAAGCTTCAAGAAACAACATGTCTTTTCAATCTCCCTACAAGGTCAAAAAACTTCCAGCAGGATTTAATATACGTACACAAGCTTGATGTATTGAAGTGCTGCATTTTTTTACAATGTTAACAGTATGATGAGAATATCAATTAAACATGACTGTGTAGTTAAGATTTCCATCTCCAAATGCAGCTGCAGCAAGTAACCGGACTGCTAATCAAAGCAGCGTTATAATTTAGCACTGATGAGGAAAGCAGTAGCCGTCAGAAGGGAATGACAGAAAGGAGGCAGCTGCTTTCATATCATTTTAGTGTCCATTTCTTTAATGAGCCTGAGGAGACAATTCCCTGCTGACTATTCATTAATTAATGGAATTTATGAGAGGAGAAGAGCTATCAGCATGCAAACAAGTCGAGAACAGGTGATGACAGTCCTCTGTTTGCAGGGAACAAGCATATTGAGGAGGGGAAGCTTTTGAATAAAGTAAATGGTCTGAAAGGGATATTTAATAGAATGCTAAGTTTTGAATTCTTTGGTTGAGCAGCATTTACAGAGGTATACTATTCAGCCCAGCTTCTGAAATATCCATGGCCAGATCAGGAATAAAGGAGGAAGCAATCCAGTAGATTCATCAGATGGCTCTTTCCCATTCTGAGTGAATGCCAACATTTTTCCCTGACTTGTGTTAATAGACAGTTAGATAGATCCTGCTAGGAAGCACTGTCTCCTTCCAGCATGGTCTTTCAAACTTATTCCAGAGGCTTGCCCTTTGCTTGGGAAGCCTGAGATGCCTTAGGCGAGTTTTGCAAGGCTCACCAAACTCTTTCCTAGCCATAAGGACCTCAGGGTACAGAGCAGATTGCACCAAAATCAACCTGCAGAGATTAATAAATAGAAGATAATATCACAGTGCTGGGCGTCAGCCACCTTCCTGTCAGGCTGGAGACCCCTTGCATATGCATGGCATTGCAGGGTAGCTGAGATTGCACAATCGGTTGTAGTCTCATGGTATCAGTTCACAAAGGGATTCTTTGAGCCTCTTTGCACAACTTGAATTCATGTAATATTAAACGCCCTCAGGCCAGATTCCAACTCGTTCTCTTTGTTCTGATGAGAAAGTGTAAAGTAGCTGGATTCAGACACATTTGTACTGCTGAAAACTGACGCTAATGCTGATCCTGTCCATTTTCTACCAGGGGGCACTTTGTGTAGGATGTGTGAGGAACACGGTGGAACTCAGCTCTACAAGTACAAGCTCCTTAAAGACTCGATATTAGCAGCATATGTCAGAGCAGCCGCGAGTCTGCTATAAACAGGACACGCTGAGGCAGTAAAGACTGGACATACGAGATAGACTTGAATCATAAAAGCTCCAAACTTTATCCCATCATGTTTTGGGGACTTACATTAGAAAAGCCACGGTGACAATCACACTTGTACAATATGCCACTCGTAGAAGTCTGTTCCATGGAATCTTGCATCTCTTGCATATGCAGTAGCCAAACACAAGGATTTCATTCTTGACACTATATACCACACACAAACTGCTCCACATATGTTCACAGGGCGGGTAGCTACAGCACACACTTTTTCTACTAAGGTTTCTAAATGTCAGGGATGTTACACATTTTTCTCAGTGGCTCTTCTATCGGGTGGATGGTGGAGAAATAAACAAACAACAAAAGGAGTTGAGCAATTTTATCCAAGGTCTTAAAGCAGTGGCTTGATACAAAGCTTGTCTGGAATCCATCATAAAATTAAAAAAAAAAAAACCCCAACATGGCAATTAATATGAGAAAATGTGGAACAGGGGAAGCACCCCTCCCTTTATATTATATTGTTTTATCACGTGTATTATCTTGGGGTGGGGAAGGAAGAGGGTTTCAATAATATCATAGCAACTTGGATAACTAGGGTTAAGGCATAGGTAATAAATAAATACAAGTCCTTGATTCCATCATAACTGTAAATTAAGCTAGGCTTTAAGTTTGCCTATTAAATACTCTTAATTTTACTGCATTGCTCACATCTCTGTATTTTTTTTCTAAAATCTGTAGCTCCAACAGTTCTATGAAAACCTCAGTTTTTATTGTTGTATAGGTTATAATGAAATAAACAAACCAAAACCACCAAAACAAAACAACCCAGAAAGATGAAAGCAAAAACATGGATTTTAAAACATCTTAATGGTTAAACCAGTCTTGGTTATCTGTTTGATTTTTTTGGTATTTTAAGAAGTAATCTGCTCGACCCTTCTTCCTGACTCTTTGGGAATGATAGGACCAGCTTTCTGGGGGACTGTAGTTACAGGACGTCCTCTGCCTGTGTGAAATTTATTCGTTAGCTTGAGCCTGCTTCAATACTTCAAGATAATTTCAGTACACACATGAAATAACAGGAAGAAGAAACAAAAGGGAAAAAAAAAAAAAAAAGGAGAAACTAACAGGTAAGCAAGGTATAACAGTTCCATTCTCACAACCTTCATGCAGAACGGTGTGTTAGAGAGTGGAAACCTCTCTTGTTTCACTGAAACATATACTATTGACTTCTCATAACATGCAGCTTTCTTGGCCCAGCCATTTCATTGGTGTGAACGAACTGTAAAACCTCTTGAGAATAAATGCTGCTAATTACAAGCAGGCATTCAGATTTTAATTTAGGCTTCTGTAGTTTAATGAGAAAGGTTGGAAAAAGTTTACCATTTATCTCCTTTCATGGCTAGTAGTACTTGTCTAATGTCATCTTTAGCCTGGCCACCAGTGAAAATACCAGAGATGGAATCCATATCTCTTTTAACTGATGTGAGTATTATAGCAAAGGTGTCTGTGAGAAAAAACACGAGCACCCACAGTAGCACACACCAGACCCTGATGCCAGGCTGCCAAATGATTACAAAGATTTGCCCATGCCTGAGATGGCAAAACTAGTAGAAGTTGAGAGTGATGATTTCCAAAGGAACCTAGGACAAATCTGAATGCAATTCAGAAGAACCCTAGATCATTGAGTTATAACTAAAACTATATTGAGGGTATTAGGGAAGCAGGAAGATGTTCTGTTTTTAAGGGGAGGAAGAAAAAGAAATAAAATCCTTTTTTTTTTTTTTTTCCCCCATCTGTTTTTCTTTTTTTTTAACCATTTAAAACCATTTAAAGAGTAGAACAGCTCTCTGACTGTGCTGAGTACCAACAATTCTTCTGAAGACGATGGGAATGAAGCAGCTATTGAAATACGAATGGGTGGTGGGTATGGAAACCCTTCCATCCCTCTCTCTTACTCGGCAACTACACAAAGTACAGATGCCCAAGTAAGTCCCTGGTGCAGGGGCCATGCAGGTGGAGCACATAACAGCGACTCAGACATGTAAAACCAGCTCACTTAATTGGACCACATTAAAGCGTAAACTTAATAGCTTTATCCACTCCATTCATTTGACAACACCTTTTCCTCGGACACAACCTACCTCTCCCACACAACAAAATCCATAAACATCTGTAAACAATGTATTCTTAATTGGTTTTATACATCAGTTAATAACAACAGTTGATTATGTTTTTAAATATACATAGTCCACATTTAGTAGCCTTACCTTAATAAAACCAGTAGGATGCCTGGACAGATCCAGTGAAAATGCAGCCAACTTCCTAAAAAAAAATAAAAATAATTATTTAAATATATATATATATATATAAAAATAAAGACTGTAATCAAAACCAGAACTATGACACACATGAAGATAGCCCTTCTGGTGTGAACTTTGTATGCCAGCAATACATGAAGATAAGACATCCTCATCCTCTCTCCAGTCTTTGCTTAACCCCAGCCGTAGAGGAACATTTAAACATATTTGCTGCTAATATTAATTTTCTTGTCCCGGGTCTGATCAGCATATGAAACCTGCTTACATATTGCATCAGAAATGATAGAGGAAAATAATAATGATTGAAATGCTTTCTGGTCTTATCTTTTATGATACAAGTTACAGAACAACTAATTTCAAAAGAATAGCTGAACTTCTCCAGATTTCTGGAAGAGTTTTTCTTAGTTCACAGCTTTTTTCTTCATTCCTGAGGATTATCATTATTTTCTTTTCATATTTAATGAAGGCCTGAGACTAATGAAACTAAAAAAATCAGATTCTTAGAAGCTAAAATAAGAATTGCTATTAACTTAAGGTAAAAATATTAAAAAAATAATTATATTATCTTTCTGTCCTTCATGTATTTTTTAAGAGAAACAGTAAAAAATAAAGGCACATAGCTGCAGGAGTGAATTGTTGGCATTACTGCTCAAGTTGTAGTTGTAGTAATGATATAGGAGCAAGGGGAAAACCAAATGGAGTTGAAGGAAGAAAATATAAAACTTGTTAAGAAACACTAACTTCATAAGATTCTTGTTGAGCTTCTAAAACTCATTGCTACAAGATATTTCTGAAACCAGAAGTGGTCATGAAAAAGATAGGAAAGATGCCTCATGTCTAACTTCATAAAAAAGTAAAAATTAGTGGCTTTAAGTCCTGCCTCTGCTCTCAGAAATTTTTTTCAAGTTCTGATCACAGAACTTCTCACTGAAATACTTTGGCCTCTGTGCTTCTGTGATGGAATGACCAAATGAAGAGTTATAAGGACAGATTTTGGGGGCTGTTTCCAATGCTTTAGGCAACCACCACTTATTGTTTTGGGATGGATGAAAAAGCCTAGAAGTAAGAAGCTGAATTATGACTGATTCATCTTCCACTTCCTTACAGAGATACGGCCTAAAAGACTGAGAGCATGAGTCCACAAATGCAACTTGTAATCCAAAGCAATTGCACTTCCCACCCCAGTTGTTAGAGAATAAGAACCTATGTTACAGCACCCATTTTAAGAACCTTTTAGGATGTATTTTTCTTGGTACCTCAACTAACAAACAACTGTAAAGTTCAATCTAGATCTTCTCCTCAAATTTGCTGCTCACAGAGATAGATGTCCTTGGTTTAGACCCAAGTTCTTTCTTCCCCTTTTGTACCTCATTTTGCTTTCGCTGTATAATTTAAAAATAAAATAACTGTCTAAAAAGGCTTGAAATGCCTGCTTCTCACTGACAGATTCTTTGCAAATGTATTTAGGCACTGAGTTCTGCCAGCTCTACCATGGAGGAACAGTACATGAGGGAAACATGAGCAAAGTAGAGCCAAACCTGGAACCCACAGAATACTTAGAGGAAGGAAGTTATAGGGAAAGTATGGGCATTAAGTTTTCTGAAAGCTGCAGATTGATGTGACCTTCAGCAGAAAAGCTTCTCCAGTTCTATTAACTGCAGGAGACAAGACTGGGACTGGACTATTTGAAAGAGATGTGGATGGGGATGAAGCTCTAAATCCATTTATTTAGGGAGCAAAGATGAGGTCAATCATGTTTTGTAAGGCTGGTTGCATTTTCTGTTTTTCAGCTTCTGTATTTTTCCATTTTCATATTCTAAAGAAAGATAGGAGGCTGTCAAACAAACAAGTAAACAGTACACTTTTTTCTAATGTTCCTTTTTAAAATTCCTGTTATTAGAATTGTAAATCCTGGAGGTCCATTCACTCAGAAGGAGGGGTCAGCAGGTGTTTTATATATGAAATCGGCAACACTTTTGTTTGATTTTCAACAGAAAAAAACCAAAGTAATTTAGTGCAGATCATAGAGTTAACCAGTAAGAGATGAAAAATAGTCCAATCAATACACCAACACTCTGATTCTGCATTCTGTGACTGAATAACCAGATCCTTCAAACCCCCCACTAGAGTTCACTCTGCAACTTACCTTGGAGTGTAAACTCCAGGTCCCTGCCCACCCCCAGTTCCTTAAGTTTAATGATAGCACAACTATAACATTATACTGACAATGCTGACAATGTAAAAAAAAAAAAATAAAAAAATTTGGAAGTCACACTGCCCATGGGAATAGAATTTGTGAATCAGACATGGGAAACAGTGAGCATGGACGTTCCTTACATTGCCCTCTGTAATATGCCCTTCAGATGCAGAGACTTTTCAACTTAGCCTGGACTTCTTGTTGATTGTAAGAAACAGCCAAGCTCTGTCCAGAAAAGTTGATATCTCTACTTTCCACTTCTTGATGCATTTATAGGCACTGGAAGATATTGCCCAGAGAAGCTGTGGATGCCCCATCCCTGCAAGTGATTAAGGCCAGGCTGGATGGTGCTTTGAGCAACCTGGTCTGGTGGGAGGTGTCCTTGTCCATGGTAGGGGGATTGGAACTCGATGATCTCTGAGGTCCCTTCCAACCCAAATCATTCTATGATTCTATATATGTGTGCTTTAACCAACACATGCTTTTATCCACTAGGCCCAATAGTATTTAATGAGCTTCACGCTGCTGTGCATTTTTTATTTCACTTGCCTTTACTCCCAGTTCACCTTGGCGTTACTGGGAAGAGAGTCAAGCACACAGTTTTTATGATGATTTGGGATCTTTTCAAATAGATGTAAAGCAAAACACTGCTGTGAGCAATTTGGCATAATTTATGCCAGATATTATTATTCTCCTTTATTTTCCATTACAAATACACATGACTTATTGGAGTTGTTGGTTCTTGCAGAGGAAAAACCCTCATAAATTCCACTGAGTAACAAACTATTTTAAGTGGCTGTATATTTGAGTAGCTCATAAATATGCCTGATTTCAGCAGTGGTTTTGCTATATTTTTAATTTTCCAACAGATTGGCCATAGTTTTAAAGGTTTCATCTGAAGCCGTCTGGTCTATTTAAAGGGCACAACACACTTAACTATTCAAAAGGCACTTGATCCCATGAATGCACTTTGCTAGTAATGGGATAGTCATTTTCCAGGCCAGTAAAAAGCTATTACTCACTGGAACACAAACAGATTGTGAGAAGGAACGCTCACGCTGATGGCTGGCAGCCTGACAAAGGGAAGAGGGAAATATGGCCCTTTCCTGAATTAAGTTGCATTGACTCTATCTGTTCCAAACATTTGACTCCACTCCATTCTTCTCATGATACTTATGACAATAATAGGATAACAGATTTATGCCATGAAGGCACTGACCTTTGTCAGAGGGAACATTTTGACAGGAAAAGATGTGATATGCTGCTACGCTCTATAATTTTGACAATGACTGACAGCGTGGCTGTATGTCAACATGGCAAAGCTTATGCTTGTGTTTCTATATTGCCATCCTAGGAATAACTTTCGGGTTTTTGGTGTCTTTGATGGCATAAACCTTTTCTAAGCAAATTGCTAGATGGAGGCAAATCGTGCTGGTGGAAAGCATTTATTCACCCCCCACCCATAGAAGTAACTTGTGCTCCAGGGAAAGAAGGGGTTTGGGTAAAGCAACAGGCAAACCTAATGAGTACTGATTCTTCCAGGGTGATACTCTCAGTTTAAGAAAGCCCAGTTTATTTTGCCTGCTTTATAGTTGAATGTTGTATGTTGATGATGAAAATTTGGTTCTGCTCTTTTTTCCATGAAAGAGCTGGTTTTGATGGAATGTGAGAAAACTTTAACTTTGAGAAAAGAGCTGTTACTGCATGGAACTTGAACACTTAGGATACAATCAATAAATGAATAATATTTTTTTTTTCTCTTCAGCATTAGTTGATAGAAACATTGCATTACCATTGGAGTAAAGAATCTCATCTGTAAGAAAAAACTATATATATCCATGTGGATAGACAAGGTGAAAAGGAAAGAGACACAGAAAAAGCCATTTGTCCAAAGACAGGGTGAAAATGTTCAGTACTTTTTTTTTTGAAATTAGAAATAATAACTTCCAATTTCAGTATTCATACTGAACTGCTTATACTGTTTGTTTTTTTCTGTCTGAATAATGACCACCTATTTGGGGGGCATTGCAGCATGTGGTATGGCATGCAACATTCAACTTTTACCTTTTTTTTAATCTAGCAGGAAGAATATCAGCAGTGCTGTTCAGTGCAAGCAAAATTGACAGCCTCTGCCTAGAGGTTCTTATCTTACAAACTCTTACACATGAGTAATTTCATTCACTTGGACTTTATTTCTGTTTCCAGTGAAATCACTGGTGAAATTCCCAGTAACTCCAGCAGAGCAGGATCAAGACCAGGAATATCAACACTGACTTATGTGAAAGCTCTCAGAGAACAAATCAAACCAGAATGCAATCAAAGCAATGAAAACTTGTTTTCTATCTTTCACCTTTCATGATTTAGGTATAAAATTGCCTAGATGTAACATCACTTTTCATTCGGTTCTCTGAGTGACATATAATGAGGTTTCATTGTTCACTATGACACTTTGACAAATGTTGTGTTACTATTGCTCTTAAGAGTGACTATACAAAACATCCCCACTTGGGAAACACAGCGCGAGTATAGTGAGAATCCAAATGAATTATGCATGAAACATGAGAAAGGAAGCAAATGTTAACTAATTTCAAAATGGGTCAAAATCATGACAATTTAGTTGGTGACAAGTGAAGTAATTTTTCTAAAATATTAACCAACTGTGTCCCTTCCACTAGATTGATTTGCAGAGCAAAAAAGGTCATTTTCCAGGCAGATGGGGAATTTCCTAAGCAGAGGGGAATTCAGCTTCTACATGCCAGGTATAATGAGAACCAATAAATTAGGCAAAGCTCCTGTTTACCTAAGCTGAAATATTGATGGCCAAGCCCATGAGAATGCTAATGTCTGCATTCATCATTCTTTTTTTAAGTCTAGAAATTTAGAGCACAGTAGCCCATGTTGTGATAGATCTATATATCAAAGATACAGTAACATTAGAAAAGGTACCAACCACAGAATACAAATATAATGCAACAGAATAATTTAAGTTTCTTCCACACAAATTTCACTTTTATCAGCTAAAATGAACTGGGATGCAAAAGAGTACTAAGAATAAAATGTATGGCTTGAAGTACTGAGAGCAGATTACAAGATCTTTTCACTTGTATGTTACCAGTGACTATGAGCTGGTATGCAAGCTATGTGACATGATCTGGTGGTCTTCATCCATTTCCCAGATTGTGACACCATATGGCTCCATCATATGTCAATGTAATTCGGGCACAAGGATTGTAACAAACCTTTCAAGACAGAAAGGTACCATATGACTGGAAACCAGCAAGTTTAATAGCTTAAGTTAAATGAACAAAAGTGATCCACATAACTAAATGCCTTTAACTTCAGCTTCCGAAGAATGCATTTGAAAGGAGGGCATTATTAAATGTATGAAACCAAGTGAAAAATAGATTAAAATTCAATTATTATTCAGCACCAGAACATCACATAACAATAATATGGTAATTTAAATAAACAAAATGGCCTTTAAGCACCTGTAGGCCCATCTCAAAGATGTATCAATGTATGCAGGAGAAATCGGGTAGAATGTTCTTCTAAGTTTATGCACAACTGCTTGACTACACAGTAATTGGCAGAATAGGTTGTAAAAGTGGTGTGTGGTGATGGAGTATGGTGAAGGATGAATACCAAGATAGATGCATGTGTGGAACATGAAAGGATGGACAGCATGTGCAAGGCTAACAAATACGGAGTCCTGCAAATGAACAGGCCACAGGGGCTTTGAGAACTTATGGATGAGGGTCAGAGTGAAAGACATGAATAATAAAGAAGTTGTTTTACACATCTGACATACACAGTGGGATCAAAAAGGGGAAATTAATGAAGCCTCCTTGAAATCTCCTGATCACTAATCATGGATCTCATGGAAGACTTTAATCATACTTGCTAAGAGATTCACACATAGGACACAAGCAATCCCAGAAACTTCCAGGTTGTTTTAACACAGCCCTGGAGCCTACAGAAGAGCTGGAGAGGGGCTCTTTGTCAGGAAGTGGAGCAATAGAGTGAAGGATAATGTTTCTAAATTCAAAGATGGGAGATTTATCATAGAATCATAGAATGGTTAGAGTTGGAAGGGACCTTAAAGATCATCCAGTTCCAACCCCCCTGCCATGGGCAGGGACACATCCCACCAGACCAGGTTGTTCAAAGCCCCATCCAGCCTGGCCTTGAACACCTCCAGAAATGGGACATACACAACTTCTCTGGAAGAAATTCTTTATTACAAGGATGGTGAGACACTGGAACAGTTTGCCCAGAGAAACTGTGGATTCCCCATCCCTGGATGTTCAAGGCCAGGCTGGATGGGGCTTTGAGCAACTTGATCTAGTGGGAGATGCCTGTGCTCATGGCAGGGAGATGAGACCTCACCTGCAGTACTGTACCCAGCTCTACAGCTGCCAGCATAAAAAGGACATGGACCTGTTGGAGTAGATACAGAGGAGGGCCATGAAGATGATTCAAGGGCTGAAGCTGTGAGGACAGGCTCAGAGAGTTGAGGTTGTTCAGCCTGGAGAAGACTCCCACAAGACCTTATTGCTGCCTATTCTATAATTCTGTTTTCACAGGCAACCTCCTCAAAATGCAGGTGTGACCCATCCTGATATGGAGGCACTTGAGCAGCTGTAGCAGAGGACAGCATGGATAAACAGGGAAATCCAGACTCAGTTGAAACACAAAAAGGAAGTGTAAAGAAGGAAGAAGCACAGATGGATTGTCTAAAAGGACTATAGAGACATTTCCTGAGTGAGCAGGGATGGAGTTAGAACAGCCACACAACTCAGCTGGAGTTCAGTTCAGTCTACCAAGGGATGTGAAAGGCAACAAGGAAACCTTCTGTAAGCACATAAGCAACAGATGGCAGGTCAAGGAAAATCCTTGTCTTGTGCTTAAGGGGGTTGATGACGTAGTAATGAAAAATCCAGAAGACTGAATCAGCCTATACTCTCTTTGCTCAGTCTTTTTATGGTAAGTCTGCCTCCACCTTACCTCCACCTTTTACTTGTAAAAATATTGGGGAGGGAGTGAGGGAATACAGAACAGAGAACAACAGTATCAGGAACTACTCTAGCAAACTGGAGATATATGAAGCCATGGAAACAACTGAGATGTTTCCAAATATACTTCAGGAGCTGATGTCACTTTTAGCCTGCTTTCTGCTGGATTTGAAACACCCCAATGACTGCTGGAGGGACCAAATGACTCCAAAAAGGCAAAGTTGGACTCAATAAGAAAAAGTAAGGAGGAAATTACAGGCTCAGTGAAGGTCAGAACAAAGTCCTGGGACCTGAACAATGCTACGCCACAGCACAATATGAGGACCAACCCTCTGGGGAGCACCTCTGCAGAAAAAGATATAGTGCCTTGATGGACAATAAGTTGGACATCATTGTCTGCAGCATGTCCTTGGTGTCATAAGGGCTAAGCACTTTTTGGGCTGCAGCAGTGTAGCCTGTCAGCCAAGGAAAGTGATGATTTCCCCCAACTCAGCTGCCATGAGACAATATCCAGAGTACTATTGGTAGTTTTGGGTTAAATATGAAGGTGATAAGCTTCTTCCAGCAGAAGCCACCAAGAAGATTCTTGATTGGAGCATCTGACATGCTAGGAGGGATTGAGGGAGCTGGAATTGTTTGGCCAGGCAAAGCAAATTCTGTCTTCAACTACAAAAAAAGATAGAGGAGATAGACAGGCTCATCTCTGATGTTCACAATGCAAGTACAAGAGGCAGCAAGGGAAATTCAGTTTGGATATTAGAGTTACAGCTTTTGTGATGAGAGTAATTAAACACGAGAAGGTTGCTCAGAGAAGCCATGGAGTCCACATCCTCAGAGAGGAGCCTTGTGAATTCCTGAGAAACCTGGTCTAACTTTGAAGCTGGTCCTGTAGAGGACCTGCAGAAGGTTGGACTATGTAATCTCAGAGAGCTTTTCCAACCTTAATTACTCTGGGATTATAGGATATAACAAAGAATTATAATATATAACAAAGAACTAATGAGTGAAACAGCCTCCTGGTAAAAAAATTCTGTTGCAGCAGAGGGAGGTTAGCAGTGCAATTTTCTTAAAGAATTCCTACTGAAATTTTGGTAGAACAGCACCTGGAACCCACAGTATACGTTTTATTTCTTTCTGACATGTAAAAAACTGTTTCATCTGGCATCTCATTCTGAAACCTTTAGCCTTTATTAAAATGGAAAATTCATCACTACCCAAATTTTTGGGAAAAACAAACAACTAAACAACTAACCAAAAATCCAGAAAACTGCTGCGAAAACAATTTGCAAGCAGGACTGAAACTGGTGCAATACAATGGGATACACGCTATTTTGGTCCAAATCTTTGGCTCCTGTTACAACTCGTTTGCACTGGTATGTTACCTTAATGCTGAGCTAGAAAAACTCCTGGGAATTCTCCTCTTGTAAGGAAAAACCTAGTTGGCAGAGAAAACAAGTACAGCTGGCTTTGCTCCAGGGTACTCAAAAAAAGGCCATTTCCAGAGCAGGGGTGGGAAGCTAAAATAGCTTGTTATGATGAGTACTGGTTTTGACAGTAATGAAGATGATTATCGCTTCTCCACACTTAAATGTGTTGCGTAATGAGGGTACTGAAAATAGGATGTATTCCAGGTAGTTTGGGAAAAAAAGGTTTTTCTTTAAAAACAGCGACAACAAACAAGTTCAGATTCACTGACTTTTGGAAGCTTTTAAATTTGTTAAAATAATGCTAGAGGAAAACATACCAATATTACTTCTTATAGGAATCATTTCTTCTCAAAAGAGCTACATTGTTTTCCATGGGAATAACTGAAATATGGTGCTGGATTTTGATTTTTCTTGTAATGATATAAATCCAAGGTAGCACAATTATTAAAGTTTTTTTTTTTTTTAATGAAAATTTATGTGATTTTCTGTGAGCAGAATTCACTTCATATATTTTCAGTCTTCAATCTTTTTTTTTTTTTTAACAGAAACGGACAACTGCAGTACAGAAAGAAACTATATAATCAGCATCTTAAAGCACATTGCCTTTGAAACTACAGCATGCTAAACATTTAGGATCACATTTCATAAAACACACAGAAGAACTTATTAGCTGGGACTAATGAGAAAATCATCAGTACTTTATAAGCCATATATTTGTATTTTCTTATGACACACTGAATTCTAGACAAACTTGTGCTGTTAATATTTTTTTTATTTTATTTTTATGAATAATGTCAGGCTATACAATTTTCAGTACATCCTGAAAACTAAGAAGTCTTCCTCTGCCATTCATATTCAGTGTAGTTCTGGATTCCAGATGAAATTCCAGATAGAAAGATTTATGTAATGTGCAAAGAGTGCATTAATTCACTGAACTACAAAGTCCATTAATTTTGAATACTGCTATCAATTGCAATACATGACACAGTGATACCTACATTATCACCTTTATAAAAATGCCTTTCCTTATATTGAGGGTCTCATTTTTACTCTCTAGATACTTCATACAGTTTTGTACATGCACATAGGTAGGCAGAAATCTCAAACACATATGCATATATGTTAAATAATTTCATTAATATTTATTACATCTTTAGTGTCATAGCATCAAGATGCTCATTTAATTAAATTAGAGATCCATCAACTTATTTATTTATTTATTTATTTTGTTAAACATGGTAAATTAAATTATCCACAACCTGAAACTAGTAAGATTAAAGGTCAAAAATAGAAAATAAAGCTTCTATTCCAGCACCTTTTTGTTCCTTTGAAACTATTGGACTAAGGATCTAAGGAGGAATTCTGGTTCCACTGAACCATTTAATTTTATGGAATCATAGTGTGCTTAAAAGGTTTTAGAAGAGAGACTTGGATTGTCACACTCAGATACTTAAAATGTTTACATTTAATGAGGAGGGGAGAACTACATGCTTCTTAGCAAGAACATTAGGGTGTGAATCAGCTAACTGAACAGGAATCTCAGCAGGTTGGCGAGATGTGTTGGCAGAAGCCCCATGAAGTTCAACAGTGGCAAATGGAATTCTGATAAATATAAGGATTTGCTTTTACAGATATATATCTTTTTTTTTTTTTTTTTCCTTTTTTTTTTTTTTTTCCAATTGGAGGGTGGTCAAACACTGGAGTAGGTTTTCCAGAAAGACTTTGCATTCTCTGCTCTTTTCCAAGACTTGATGGGAGACAGCTTTGAACAATCTGATCTAACCAGACCTGCTTGGAGCAGATGGTTGGACTAAAAGCCTTCCAGAAGTCCTTTCCAACCTAAATTACTCTCTGATTCTGTGACTTTAAATGGAGATTGTATCTTCAGTTAGCAAATAGATGCTTATAGACTCTCTCTCGGATGTGTGGAGTGATAGGATAAGACATGAAAGACAAGCTGATAAATATGAGGAAAAATTTCACCACGAGGTTAGTCAGGCACTGGAAAAGGGGACAATGTCACCAAGCAATTGTGAAATTTCTATGCTTCCTCATCTGTGCTAACCTCATCTAATTCTGAAGTTAGCCTTGCTTTTTATGTAAGCCTGGACTCCGCCAGCTCCAGGGGTCATTTCAGCTAAAATCATTGTATAATTCTCAATGTATAAAATTCCCTTGAGTTTTCTTTCCATTTTTAAGGACTTAAATGAAAAGTTGTCTCCATGAATTCTCCAATTTTTTTTTGAGAGAAATATCAACATCGGGTTGCAAAAACATCCCAGAGCATTTCTCTTTTCCCCAAACACACACATTCTGTGCATTATTTTACAGCAAGTTCCAGTTCAAGTTTGTATCTGCAAAGATAGAAGTGTCTCCAAAAGTGTGGCTATATATATAATCTAATCCACACAAAGCATAAGCAGTAATTAACCACAGATTTCTACTCCACTTGTAAATAAGACAGAATTGGTAGAACTGGAAATAATCAATGATTGTATGACCTAATCTATTTTTTGCTTTGTTTCTTCTTGAATTATCTCCAAGAGATGTTTATGACATGTTGACTTAAAAAAAAAATCCCACTTTTTTATGACAGAAATTCATTAAGACTTTGGTCTGTCTACGGGTGTTTTAAGACTTTCAACAGATTGTTTGTAGGACAGAAATGTGGCTGTAGGACAGATATTTTAAACCACAGCCTGCTTTCCAGGCGTCTTTTTAATTAATTTCAGAAAGCGTAACTCCAAAAAGTTAGGTTTTTCACATGAAAAACTGGGTACTGGTATAGAAAATATTTTGGCATCCTGAAAACGAGGCCTCATTTCTCTTTGATAATTGGCTCTTTTAAAAATAGTTTACAATCCCTGTTGCTGTATTTAAATCTCCTATGACATACTGTTGTGAAGGAACTTCCATCTAATCATGTATGAAGCAAGGTGATGGTATGCAATGGCTTAAGTAGTTTTACCAGGTGAATAGAGAGTAGGGAAGAGGGGTGTATTTAGTGATTATAAATCAATTTCTTTATAATATGAAATATTTCTTCATATTTACTACTGGGAACAGTATTAAATTATTGCACATAACTCATCTATTGAAAGCCTCTTCTATGAAAGACAGTGGTAGAATTGAGGCATGAATTTCAGAGCTGTTTTTGCTTTATTGCTCCTCTAACCTACACAAAACCAAAACCAAACTGAAATGTCTTTCATGCAAAAATAAAAATGGTCCCAACTGAAAATTTAAGAAGGGATGTGTAAAAACAAGAACAATCCTTCCTTGATCAAATTATGAGCTAAATTCTTCTTTTGTAGTCATAATACCTGTATAGTATGGTGCTGACAGTGATGGTTTTTACCGTGCTCAAGAAAGAAGCTACATGAAAGTCATGTGCTGTAAATTTAACGTCAAACTGTACTGACATATTTAGTCTGATGAGGGTGGGGAAAAAAAACTACTGGCAAAATATCAGAACAGATGGCCTTTTGCCTCCCACATGTCAACCTTCTTGTGTACCAACTGCCATGGTGCCATTTGTCTTTGTTAATAGGACCCTAGGTTGAATAAGCATCAGTTTAAGAAAATGAATTTTTCTAGGTGAATTAATTCCCAAAAGCTGAGATGACATCCTTGGGGTCTTTAGAGGTTTGTTGTCCATATTGTACCTTACTACTTCCAAACCACTTACAGCAGCTGTTGGGACCAAAAGTCCCATCAAGCTCTCCATTCTGTGAGCACAAATAGCTGATATCTAGCTATTTCATTGGCCTGCATCTGTGGATTATGTTTTTCTTTGACAGAGACTAAATATGCAGTTTTATGGGTGTGTGAGCTACAGAAAGCTCAAAAACTATTTTCACTAAGAAGTCTCAACCTTCAAAGAGTGATTTATAAGCTTATTTTTCTTTTGTGAGTAATCTCACTAAGGTTAATTCACTAAGCATTAGGCAATTTTAGAGGTGTTTGTGACACCTCTAGCTTTAGTGGTTAAACTTGCTGTGTTAAAAATATATGCGGTCATGAGGGGGGAAGGAGGAAAATGGAAGAGAAAATTAAAGATTTTTTTTCCTTCTGTTTAAATATATAATTTCTTTTTGATTGTGTTTATGTTTTCAGCTTTGATCCTCTCCACTGCAAGATTTCCAATAGATCAAGCTCTAGTACAGTGAATTAAAGTCAGGACAAGAAAAGTTGAATTCTTTTAGTGTAAATATCTGTAAAAACACCTTGGGAATGGGTAGCACTTCCTATCCTCTGTTTCTCAACATTTTTTGCACACTGGGTTCAAATATCCAAAAATACGCCCTGCCTGAGCTTTGATTTTTAAGGCATCTTTAGTGCCACTGTTCTGATACTGTGTCCACTGTCAAAGGAACTGTTACTTTCTGGCAGCTACACGAAATGACTTGTAGCACTCACACACAGTCCATTTTCTCATCCTCTTCCAGGACTGACACACAAGCTTTCTTTTTAAATTCCTTATTTTTTAACATTTTTTTGGGGATTTACCTTTCTTTCTTATTTTTATTGACTGTTATAGAATGAGCCGATGAACTTTAAACCTAAACCATCTCCAAAATTACTCTGTTCTTATTATGTATCTTCAAATTTGTTTTGTTCCTCTGGATCAACAGACATTTTCAAATTCCAAAATAAGAGAAATAAAAGATCTGCGATACACATATGTAGGCTTCTGAGTAGATACTTAACCTATCTAATGGAGAATTGTATTACTTGGGAGATTTTATATCTTGGAAATATGGAAAATTTTTAATTTAACTCCGTGTTTCTTGTGTCCTTTCAAAACCGTCATCCTTCCTGGCTCACATGCTTTCAGGCAATGTTAAATAATCCACCAGTCATTAATTGTTTTCTTTCAAGTGCTGGGGGATTCCTACTTTTGCAAAGGCACTGCCTCCAATTGCAATGTAGACACAGAATTATAGAATTATCAAGGCCAGAAGGGATCTCCAAAAGGTCATCTAGTCCGACCTCCCTGCAGTCGCAGGGACACCCCCAACTAGACCAAGTTGCCATACCTGTACCATGCTAAGTGCAGCTCTTCACTATGACCAAGAGTACACATGAGTATGGAATAATGCTGCTCAAAACAATCAGCAAACAGAAAGGGGGAGAAAAGGAGAAGAGAAATTAACTACAGACCTGAGCTCCAGAAATATATTCAAGTGACTACAGAAGAGTCATCTGATCGAAAAATCTCATGATTTAAAAGCAACTTTCCAAGTCGCAAGGATAAATTGTTGTGCAGCAACTTCTGGTCATCAGCTAGTGGTCTGCCAGGTACTGACAGCACATTATCTCCCTGTTAAACTTGCTCCCATTCCTACATTTGCTGTATCCATAGACCTTTTCCTAATGCCACTACAGCTTTCCTCATGCCACCAGGAATTACTTTTCCCTTACAGCTGGGTACAATTCCCAGAGCAAGAACCAGATATCTTTAAACACAGTTTTCAAAGGCTATAATAATATAAACCAGTATCACAAAAAAATAGATTGATAATTATGCAAATAGTTCAGCAATTCTAACTCAGTTCAATGCAATATTGGATTTTCATCTGTGAACTCAGTGGATTAATTACACCTCTTGGTTTTAATGTAGATGACTGTTAAAAAATGTCTTATTTCATATACCAATCTCACTGTCTTACTTTTTTTTTTTTTTTTACAACTTACTTTTGGGCAGTGCAACCCTACCACAAGGTGAGACAGAAATATGCAATTAAATCATAACTGGAGAACATTATGGATTGACTTTGCAGGATAACTAGTATCAAAAAACATTATGCACATTCATAAACCCTTCCTTCCAGTAATTGTAGTGTAACTCAAACATATTGCTAGTGAAAATGGTGACAACATTACCCAAATCCCACACAGATTTCCACCATTGTAAGAGTGCTCCAGGGACACACTTAAGGGTAATCAAAGTAGCACACAGAGAAAACTGAAACATGTTGCTCAATGCTTTTTCCTACCACATGCAGGCCCACAATTGCTTCCCCTTGTTTTATATTCTACATTATGTGGGATGACATCATTGAGTTGGCTCACAATTTATATTGCTGGAAACGGTAAACTGTGCCGCAGATAAACTAGATTGCTGCCTTGTCACAATAAAGGTCTTATCTTTCATCATAAAAGTACTAAATTGTCCCTCAAGAAGGGAAATACTGGCAGTGGTAATTTATAAATGAACATTATTAAAGAAACAAATTAGAGGAACTCTATTCAGCCGCTCCAAGTCCCAAGCTGTTTTCATCAGGCCATTTGACTGGCTGTGCTTGGTTATCAAATCGGGACAAATCTCACCAGTTTCATTGAACTGATTCAGTTCAATGACACTCTACAGAGTGTCAGGTTATGGCTCACATTATTCTCCTCAAAGAATATTACTTTTACACCACTGTGTTTCATCCTCCAGCTTGGCTTCTCGTTACACTCTATGCCATTATGAATGGCTTTACTCAAGCAAAATTAAAACAGGAAGACACATCTGTTTTGTAGTAGCTTCAAGACATTGATATAAAATTGTACCTGAAATATCAGAAAATCTAAAGGTAGAATAAAGAGGATATTCCTCACTGCAAGAGGAATATTTTTGTAGTTGGAGTTCTTTCATATCGGTGTTTTTTTATTTTTTTTTTATTTTTTTTTGCGTGTGAGATCGTCTCCACTGTATTTCAATATCCCATGGAAAGCCCACTTGATGGGTCATTGCATTCTTGATGTCTTCTACTACAAAGAATACTAGAACATGGTGGAAGGAGGTATAGAAATGTGACCTGCACCACTGATAGTCATTTCAGTTCCTGTTCTACCTGTATTAGCACTGAGATTTTGACTTCAGAATCCTTCTCATATTTCCTTTTGAATATTTGCATTGTCTTAAAAAAAAAATATTCAAGTCTTTACTCCTCCCTTCTGGACTTAAGCTGTATCACAGATTTGCTGTGGCCTCTTTGACATATTTGAAGTGAATTAAAAATCTTTCTGTCCATTGAACAGAGTAGAGAAAAAAAAACAACTTTATATATTTAGATCATGTCTAAAGGGGCTTTCTTCACATCACTTCTCTAATAATACAAATTTTAATTTCATGTTTATTTTAATTTATAGATGTATAAACTTGAAGCAATGCCAATGATTTCAGTGAATTTACCCTGGATTTTCAGTGACTAGAGGCTCTGACCCATGGACATCATTGAAGTTGCTCTGGATTTGTCTCACAGTTATATATCAGAGAATTAATCTGAGATTTGTTTACAGGAGTATAAAAGGGTAAGTTTGCAGAGGACGATACAAGGACCAATTTAATTAACATCAGCAGCATCCCTGAGAAGCTGTTGGCTTGGCTTTTATGTGCTGAGAGCATTTTCTGTACAAACTAGATGGATCCTTGGAAGAAACAAGAGAGGGCAAAATCCCATTTACACACAGTAACAGTCCATTGTCATATCCCTGACACATTTCTATTAAAGCACTAACCGCAGCTCGGCCCTTCATGACTCTTTCAACAAGGAACTGCCAGTCCAAATAGCCATCTTTAGGGTCTTATATATTATTATTTTTTTCCTGAGCTATCTCCCATGGCATAAAATATTACTTATCATGTAGAAACCTGAACAGTTATTAAACCCCCATCTGAAACAAAGAAAGGAATGAGGCAGCTACACCTGTTTCTGTATGGCATCAGTTACAAAACCCACTCAGTCTTGGGGAAGAAATATATCTCCTTAATTTAATGTCTGGACAATAAAAGAATATGTCCCGCTCATTTTTAATAGCGTAACATCTAATAAAACACTCTCCCAGATCTGGCTTGGAGGAAGAAATTTATTTTCATATTATTCACAGTGAATTGCTCTTGATATTAATTACACAACAGCAATAATATCGAATCTGTTTCTCTTTAGGGCCTGTTGCACCCAGTAGGCTGACTGATTTTCCTTTTGCTTTCACATTGTGTCAGGGAAAATACGATAGTTATAATACAGAGCAGGATGTGTAGAAGCTGAAATGATCTGAAGTAGTCCCTAAGAACTTCTATTGAGATATAACTAATGATGCTTGCAATAGGACAAGGGGTAATGGCTTTAAACTAAAAAAGGGTAGATTCAGACTAGACAAAAGGAAGACTTTTTTAAGAATAAGGATGGGGAAACAGTGGCCCAGGTTTCCCAGAGAGATGGGAGATGCCCAGTCCCTGGAAACATTCTGTGTCAGATTGAATGGGACTGGGAGCAACCTGATCTAGTTGAAGATACTCATTACAAAGGGGCTGGACTAGATGGCCTTTAACAGTCCCTTCTAACCCAAACCATTCTATGAGTCTATGATTCTATGATTCTATTCTATCCTGTGTTCAAGTTTAGGAGACTGTAAACCAAAAAAGAAAATTGCTACCTAGTGGAAACAAATCTAAATATTGATAAGGCAAGAGAAATTAATAAACTGACACAGAAAAGCTATAGATGGCTGCATTCTGCCTTAATCAGCTTGTGGCTTAATTTTTCTACCTAGTTTCATTTGTAGTTTCTTGAAAGCTGGGGAGACAGTTCCATTGTCCTGCTGGGATCACTGGTATTTCCTATCAAAGTAAGTGTGGTATAGTTCTTAACTTATAGCAGATGCTGTAGTATAACCTGAAAATAGTTTAAAAGAAAACAAAAAAAAACCCTATCCAAATCAATTTTCAGTCCTTACTCATTAAACAAACTGTGGTTTTGGTAGCTCTCGAATGGTAAAAGGTTGAGAGAGAAAGAAATTTAGAAAAATATAACCTGGAAGATGAAGAATATGTAGACTTCTTAAAACAAATTGAGAAAAAGATGAAAATAAAGAAATAAAGGACAATAATTTTCAGAAAACACTTCAAAGAAATTGAAGAAGCAATTTGCTTACTTATATATGATGGCAAGTTTTTATAACACAAATAAGAAAAGAGTGCTCTTTCTTTGTAAATTTGGGAAAAAAAAGAGTTCTGCTCAAGTGAGGGATCCTTTCAAAGAAAGACAAATCAGGTTTTGGTATTTTACTAAAAAAAAAAATATAATCATGCAATTGAAGTGGGTGAAAGAGCACCATCTTTAAAGAGTTACTCTAAATTATGCACACTGGTGATCAACTCACATATTTAACTAAGATATAGAAAATCACAGGAAAAAAATTCCTACATTTTGAAACAGAAAGAGTTAATATTTTTTTTTTCTATCTGAGAAACAGAAACCCTAATCTCTGTTATTTTCCTCTAAAAGAGTCAAAAGATAATATCATATCTATAGAAAACCAGCCACAGATGCCAAAGTATAGAACTTGTTCTGTTGAAAGTCTTGGAGGTATTTGTGGTGAGTTAATTGCTCCTTTATTGTAGAATGACCCTAAAAAATGCTGTGAAAGAAGGATAACGAAAAGTTTCCCCTGTCGAGTTCACTATGGGAGGACAAAGAGGCAAGGATTGTATAAAGACCATGATCTTTTCCTGTTTCCATGGTGATACAGTTCCAGAAAAGATGCACCCATTTAAAGTTGTGGATCCTGCTGCATTATATTTTTAAGAAGATTCTACTCTGTTGGTTGTGCATTGGAATGAGGATGAAGTTCCTGAGCTCTGTTCATTTCCCCATTTAGATGTCAGGAGCTAACAGGAATCAGAATGTAGAAAAGCCACAGAGAGAATGAAGATTCATTAAAAGTCTCACATTTCGAGGAACATAGACATGACTGAAAAAAATGGCCCTCATTCCTTACAGAGTGATGGGAAAATCAAGGTTTTCTGTTTAAAAAATGTCTCAGAAATGCTTCTATCTGTTGATTAGACATCACAGTCTACCTGCATTTCTGCATCCTGTAACTTAACTGTCACAATTTACTGAGAACATGAGCTGTCAGGACTCGGCTTTGAGTTTACTCTCTTATGTATGCACTTATAACGATGAGGAAGATTAACTTTTTAAATGGAGATAACACCTGCCATCGCACTAATTGTATGAAAAAATGGAAAACTTAGGTAAGCTACTGGACACCCTTGTTCCTCTATAAAGCATCAAACTTCAAATCCAAAAAAAGTCAAGGTTAAGAAAAAAAATTATCCGTTTACTTAGTTATAGGCTAAGCCATCCATGAAATGAGCATAGATCTGAAAGGACGTTAGTAGGATCATAGGATAATTATCTCTCATAAGAAATGGGAAGACATATAGTCATTGTCTGTGGTTAGTGTAGGGGAAGCAGATTATAGTGTGTGAAAAGATCAATATGTCTACTTAGCTCATTGTTTCTGGTACTCAGTAGAATTATGAGTTTTCCAGACTCTTCATTTCAGAGTGTTGTTTAAGTCTTCATTGAGAGTCAGGAGAGAGGGACTGACTGGTTTGTAAGAAGTGTTCCCTTACTGTCAGTGGGGTGTTTCTGCTCTTCATTGATTGTGTGAGTTCATCCCGCTGTGTAGTTGTTGCTTGGTTTATCCTCTGTTGCTACCACGAGGATGCTTATACCCAGGATGAAATGTATTAAATCCCAGGACATACAGGTGCAAGATGAATGATGGCTGATGTTTCTATTGTGGGGTTATTTACTGTGCCTGTGGTGGAGACCTGGAGGTATTAACCTCTATGTTACAGAAGCTATAAACAACTCGTGTCCTACTTTTTCCTAGGAGATAGATACTTCATCAACTTTCCTTACTAGCATCCCATAGCCAACATAGAATCATAGAAGATATCTCCAAAGGTCATCTAGTCTGACCTCCCCGCAATCAGCAGGGACACCCTCAACTAGACCAGGCTGCCCAGGGCCTCATCAAGCCCCACCTTGAATATCTACAAGGAAGGGGCCTCAGCCACCTTCCTTGGCAACCTCTTCCAGTGTTCCACCACCTTCATAGTAAAGAACTTGACCTTAAAGTTTATTATGAGTTCATTAATGAGTTCACCAGCTTGTTTTTCCTACAAGGTAGTTCAGCCAATACACATGTAGTTAAACCACGACCAGTTTGAATTTAAGTTCGAAGTTTCTTGCTTCTAGTTCAGATACAAAGAAGGGCTCATGTGCCTGACAAGTGAAACTGATATTTCTGTTCTAACAACTGGTCTAGTAAAAGATAGTGAGGCTGGTGCGTGATCCCATTGTTCCCTACAGCTCCCTGAGAAGGGAAAGTGGAGAGGTGCTGAGCTCTTCTCCCTGGGATCCAGTGATAGCACACATGGGAAGGGCCCAAAGCTGTGCCAGGGGAGGTTCAGACTGGACATGAGGAAGTATTTCTTTACTGAGAAGGTGGTCAAACACTGGAACAGGTTTCCTGAAGAGGGGTCAATGCCCCAAGCCTGCCAGTGTTTCAGAGGCATTTGGATAATTCCCATAATTTTACTAAATTATGTAAAATTATTAAAGTATTTTTTAATACTTTAACTTTAGGTCAGCCCCGAAGTGGTCAGGCAGTGGGACTAGCAGATCATTGATGGTTCCTTCCAACTGAAGTATCCTATCCTATCCTATCCTATCCTATCCTATCCTATCCTATCCNTTCTAACAACTGGTCTAGTAAAAGATAGTGAGGCTGGTGCGTGATCCCATTGTTCCCTACAGCTCCCTGAGAAGGGAAAGTGGAGAGGTGCTGAGCTCTTCTCCGTGGGATCCAGTGATAGGACACATGGGAAGGGCCCAAAGCTGTGCCAGGGGAGGTTCAGACTGGACATGAGGAAGTATTTCTTTACTGAGAAGGTGGTCAAACACTGGAACAGGTTTCCTGAAGAGGGGTCAATGCCCCAAGCCTGCCAGTGTTTCAGAGGCATTTGGATAACTCCCTTAATAACATGCTTTAACTTTTGGGCAGCCCCAAAGTGGTCAGGCAGTGGGACTAGCAGATCACTGATGGTTCCTTCCAACTGAAGTATCCTATCCTATCCTATCCTATCCTATCCTATCCTATCCTATCCTATCCTATCCTATCCTATCCTATCCTATCCATCGTGTAACTATCACAGCTGTTACTAAATATATTCAGACAGCATTCTGCAAATGTCTTGCATCTTATTCCCGTCCTAGCCTTTTACAGTAGTCATATTCCTGTTTATCTACACCTTTTTTTTCTACTCTCTCCAAGAAACACCCAGAAATTTGTACATATTTACCAATTTCCAGACAGCAGCCAGTGTTACTGAAACAAAGTTCAGCAACGTAACTGATTCCCATAAACTTGTATGTGCTTCACTAGAATTTTTTTTTCTTTTTTGAAGGTCTCTGAGGTTTCTTCTCTCCTTATCCAAAAACTTTACAGCACATTCCAAATTCTTACTCCTAAAAAAGATCATATGTCAGTCTCCTTAAATCTTCCTTTTGCTGTGCAATACATATGATACAACAGCAAATCCATTTCCAGTTTCTGAGCTATGCTTCACAAAAATGAGATTCTCATAAAATCATTATAATTATTTTAAATCTTTAAAATCTATTAGAGTATTTCAGTTTACGTTTTTCTCTTCTCTGTTAAAGCTGCTTTCAGGACCACTTTTATCAAAAATGTCATCTTCTATAGTTACCTCATCTTATTTCACATATTGATGTATTTTGTTTCGTAGCTTGATTAAGACACTTGCAATTTTTACTCCAAGACTTATATAAATTGAGGAGTCTTCCACAGATTTCAAGCCTCAATAGTATCCT
>VZRU01021337.1:401512-419681 GCA_013398155.1 Pedionomus torquatus | reverse complement strand
TGACTCAAGAGCAAGAAAAAAAAAAAAATCTGTAGCCCCTGCTAGCTGTGTGACAACCGTGGTGGATCCCGTTATCCTCCAGGCTTTATAGAGAGGCTTAAAGCATGTGTGCAGCTGAGAAGAAAGGCCAGTTGGATTTGGACGGGGGGGGGAGCTTGAAGAACAAACAGCAGCTGAAGGAAAATTTAGGGTGATGGCAAAAAGCCAAGATATTCCCCCTGTGGAACACCAGGCATCCTTGGTTCAGCTCCAGCTATCCTGCAGCCTCCCCCGGGGCTGGCTGCAGGGCTGTCCCCAGCCATGAAGGGTGTGGGTTGGGGATGAGGATGGTGCGGACCAGCTGTGCATCCCAGCAGGGTGCAGCTCAGGACACCCGGACATGTGGGTGTCCCTCGATGCTGCTGGCACCCGCTGAGCAGCAAGTTAATCTGCAGCTGGGAGAAGCTGCTCAGCTTTGCCTTCCTCACTGGAATTACGTTGACAGGGGCCTGCAATCTTCCAAGTGTCAAGTGCTGCTGGATAATGCGGGACTAAGCAAAACTGGGGGCTTTCTGGAGCTGAGGGGAGCTGACAGACCCGGGGGAGTGTGTGTCATCTGCTTGGCAGGCACTGACATTGCAGGAGGGGGATGCAGGTGAGAGCAGGCAGGAGAAGATGGGGCAAAAAAGCCCCACTCTTACTGAGAGGGAAAAGGGAAGAATTAAACATTTCAGCCTTCAGAGCTGCAGGGATGATGCTAGCATCTCCTTGGGGAGCGGTACCCGAGGTGAGCATCGCTTGTGGCTTGTGCTGCAATAAGGTGGGTGCTGCTTTAGGATGGTGTCCCCACACCTGCCCGGGGAACAGGACAGGTCCCACCCCCTGCAGCAAACCTGTGCCTCCAAGGGGACTTCGTTTCCAGGTGCCCAGGTTATGAATCTGGAGGTGCAGGAGAGCTACAGTAACAACCGGGCATGAAATACTCCTCTGCCCTGCAGGTTTGCAGACCTGGTGAAATATAGTAGAGGGGAAAACATAAAAGTCCCATTTCCAGCTCCATAATATTTCCTGCCAAAACAAAGTAAAATGTGCTGCCTTAAATTTTCTGCAAAATTCTTTTGAGGTTATTTTTTTCCCTAAATTAAGCCATACTAATTATTTTCAGCCACTTTATCTCCACTCTGCAACACACCAGGAGGGTGCAGGCAGCAAGCATTTTAAGCCTCCATAAACAAAAGAGTAGTTTGGAAAATAATTCTATCAATTAATCAAATTAATCCTGCAGTTTTAGTTACAAGCCCCAAGTGGCAAGGATTCTAGCCTGCGGTTAGGAGCTATCTCTCATTGACAGCGTTTAAATGTTATGATTGCAACAGTAATTAAAGAATATAATATGCCCGGCTTTGTGTCAGCCTCCTACCTTCAGACCTCAGTGCTGTGCTGGCAGAGGTCAGCTTGAGGACGAACTGGTGATGACCAAACTGGGCCACCACCAATTGATGATGACCAATCCGGGCCATCACCATCACCAGTTGGCGATGACTAAACGGGGCCATCACTATCACATCAGGCTTTTTTCTGTCCCGCTGGGAAGAGACACCTGTTCCATGAGTAGGAGTGGGGCAAGATGCAGTGGGGAGGAGGATGTGGATGAGCACCTGCACCGTTGAGAAGCTCCACTGCTTCGCAAATGATTGCAAGGTGATGGCAGCTGCACCAATGTCCCCCCGCGGCCGCTTGAGAGGACATCACAAAGACGTACAGAGCATCCCGTTGTCAATTAGAAATAGCATCGTTTGGTGAGAGACGCGGGTGGGAGGAGGGAACCAAGGGGAGCGCGGAGTATGGGACACAACCAGGGAGGAACATCCCACAGACATCACACAGACAGGAAAGTTCTGTGAAAATATTGGAATATATTTGAAAAGATTAATCATGTATGATTTTACAGTACCACCCCATATTTTCATCTCATACTTTATTTAACAATATTAAAGAGGCACTTTAAAAGCACACATACAACATCATAAAACGGCGTTTCCTGCTCTCTCTCTGGTTCTCTGACAAAATATCAAAATAAAAACTTTTGACAGAACACATTGCACCCAAGGTAATTTACCTACAATATTTTTATACAATACAAAGAATCGTAAAGATACATATTAACAGAATAAAGCCTCTTTTTTTTTCTTTTTCCTTTTAAATCTAAAACAAAACAAAAATAATAATTGCAGGACAGACGCAAAGTACTCTGACTGTTCATATCACATCAGTGCATTACTTCACCTCCTTGACTTGGGAGTATTTCAATAGTATTTAGTTATCTTCCATGTCCTCGTTTGCACCTGAGATTTCTTTCCAGATTCAAAAGTTCGGTTGTATAACGTGCTCGTTTAACATGACATAACCTTTTTTTGACACTACGGAGTACCAGCATACAGGATTTTTTTTCCCCCTAAAATTGGATTTAATTTTTTTTTTTTTCCTGCTTTGTTTTATTTTACAGGTAACGGCTACTGCCTAATGGTTCCCTTTTGTTTCTCAATCAAGGAAGTCTGTATTCACATTACAAAAGAAGAATAGCACCAGTAACTGCATAGTAAAAAGCGGATACCTATATAGCCACTAACTCAATACAGTAAGATAGTTTAGAAGTGATACTGTTGAGGGCACTCAGACAGTACCTGTTTGGTGCGGTAAAATGGCACAGTTTTGTTGTTGTGCAGCCCTCCCCCCAACAAAAAGAAAACACACACACACACACACACACGCACGCACACACACACAAAAAAACCCTAAAAAAATCAGAGTTTGTCACAAGTGTCAAGGTGCAGTTTGCTCGCGGTGGCGGCTCCTCTCTGGTTACATCGTCTACAGTGGTCAAAGAGTGGCAGCATCCTCTGAAGGGCTCCGACAGCCCCGGCAGCCCCAGAGCCAGTTCGTTATTCTCTTGACGATGTAGAAACAAATTCATAGGGATGGCTGTCAAAATATAGGACACTCGATTCTTAATTCAATTTTTTTTTTTTTAATTGTATCATCTCTCAGGCCAGCTCCCAATTAAATGAATTGTACGGGATTATTTGTGCAAAATCTTCAAAAAAAAAAAAAAAATTTGCTTTCTACAGTGTACTGCACCTTATGAATAAGACGTCTATGGAATGAAGTTCATCTCTTCAAGTACTTTGTACAAAGATAACACAGACACAGTCTCAAAAGGGTCTGAGATTTGCAAGTATCCTTATAACCTCAGCACTTCTGCAATAAAGCAATTGCTCTCGACGATTCAGTCTGCCCAAAGCGATTACAATTTCAGTTCATGAAAATCATCAGCAACATCAAAGTTCTAGCATTTGCATGATAAATCAGGTGAATTAAAGTAGATTAGTAGACACAAAGCAAACTATTTCACAGAGGCTGCAGTGCAAGTTCATTTAAGCTAGACAGAGAAATCATGCTACACAAACGAATTTAATGCTTTGATAATTTTTCCCTTGCAAACCCCATGAAAGCAGCTGAGGATCACCATAAGTCACTTCCATAAATTACTCTGAAGTATCTCTTCTTAAAGGAATTTTAAAGCTAGTTAATTTCTGCCCAAAGAGTTGGCTTAGCAGGTTGTTCTGGGACTCGGCAGTACGGTAGCTGGCCGAGCTGGCTGGCTTGGCACCCCGGGCAGCACGCAGGCTCTGCAAGGAGCCACGCGGGGACGGTGCCGGGCCCTTGGCCAACACTTGGTGGAGGCTCTTCCCCAGAATGGCCTTCCTGCGCTTCATGTCCCCATTGGTGTGACGGAGCTCCCCCTTCTTCTGGTTGTAAGTGTCCAGGACCACCTTCTTCAGTTGGGTGCCTGTTTTGGGCTTGGGGACCAGTTTGTTGCAGTGTGTCTCCCTCCTCCCAGGGGAGAGGGCAGAACCTTCAGCGTTGCTCCAGCCAGCATGTTTGAGCTCACCAGTGCTCTCGCTCCTTCCTGGGCACGGGGTCCGGGCTTTTTTCTTTTTCCTATCTCCCTCCATGTTCTCCCGGGAGCCGGAGCTGCTCCGGTGGCTCAAGGACTTGTGCTCTTTCCTCCTCTTGGGGTGAAGTTTGCCGGTGGCTTTGCTTGGCTCCACGTGGCCGTGTCGCACAGCGTTGCCAGCTGCCTCACCTCTGGGCTGGTGGCTGGTGGATTTGCTTGGGTTGCCACCTTGATCTTTGGTGTTAGTGCTGCTGTCTTTAGCCTCGGGTACGGGTTTCTCCTTCCCCGAGATGGGTTGCTGACCTTCCTCGGTGCCGCCACCGGGGCTGCCTACACTAGGAGCTGCCTCACTGCTGGGCCGGCTACCTGTGGTCTTCTTCTGCAGGGCTGAATCTTTAGCAGCCCTGTTCAGTGTGGGCGATGCTGTCTTGTCCTTCAGGGGTAGGGTGTGGTGTGGAGCTTCTGAAGATGTAGTCTTAGATGCACCTTCCCAGGAAGAGGAATCGCTGGCACTGGGGTTGCACCACCTGTGGGTCTCCTTGGCTGGTGGCACCTCTGCCAGTGGGGTAGGAAGCTCTGAGACCTTCTTGGCAAGCTGGAGAAATGGGATACCATCCATTGCATCGGTGGCTGCATTGGGATTTTCCAAGACACCCCCTACATTTTCGTCTTTGTTGCCTACGTTTGTTCTTTTATGAGCATTGGTGTAGTCACGTTTCTCAGTCAGGTGTGGAGGAGAGAGTTTTTGATCTGTGGCCTGGTTACAAGCCAAACCAGCAAGGTCGATGGTAAACTCAGGTGAGTCCAAGAAAGGAAGTGGTTTCCCGTCAAACGTTCCTTTCTCCAGCTCCTCAATAGACAGGGCAGTGATATGTCCGAGCTCCGGACTGCTCACCACAGCCTGTGGCAAAGATGGGGAGAGGCAGGGTGGTGGAGGCAGGGTGTCAAACTGGGATTTCTCCATCTCCTCCAGGAGGTCAGAGAAGTCACCCACCAGGTCTTCTGTTTTCACAGAGGGTTGGGGTGCCCCTGAGTCACCAGGTACTGTAGGCAAGGAGTCAGTGGGAGCCTGCAGGCTGGGGCCTGTAGCCTCTACCAACTGCAGGTCACTAGCATGGTCCAGGTGAACTGGTGAGCCACGTGGGAGCGAGCTGCCATTGTGAGCAACCTTCCTCTTCTTGCTCGGTGGCATGCCCTCCCGGAGAGAGATGTCCTCTTTCATCTTCTCCCTGCCCTCTTTGGAGGCAACGCCAGGCCTCATGACCCCTCTGAATTTGAAAGTCTTGTTGCTTCCTGCCAGGTGCTTCTCCATATGCCGGTCATACTGCTCTTTCTTGGAGAAGGTGTAGTTGCACATGCTGCAGATGAAGGACTTCTTGATAACATGCATGACGTCTGCACAAAGCTCGCAGGTGTACAGGGTGGTGTGCTTGATCTCCTGCTCCTCCACTATCCCGTGCTCCTGGCTGAGGTGGTTCCGAAGCTCTTTGGTCTCCTGGTAGAACATTGGACACTTGTGGCACAAGTAAATCTTCTGTAAACTGTGCACGACTAAGTGGCGCTGGAGCTTGAAGGGTTTGGGAAACTGTTTGCCACAGTGATGACAGTCCCTGGAGGGATCCTTGCAGTCTGGGTGCATGGGGACAGCTTTTGGGGTGCCTTCACTTTTTCCCATGTGCTCTGGAGATGGACTGGCAGATGCGTTAGAGGAGCTGGGTGCAGGTAGCTTCACCTTGACATTGCTTTCTGAGGGGTCTTTCATTGCCTTGGCCTCTGGCTCAAGGGGCGGTTCCTTGGGGCTCTTGCTCTCTCTGCTAACTGCACGCTTGCTGCTGTGGTCAGCATGCCGGGAGGACCTGCAGGGCTTCCGATACATGATGGTGTTGAGGAAGTGGGTGACAGCAGCATTGTCCTCACCAAAGCAGGCTGGCAGGCCCATCACGGACTTCTGTGCTTGCCCCTTGCGAGCAAACTGGGTGGCATGCTCTCGAAGATGCTCATTGTACATCCAGACATCGGAGATCTCCTTCAGGCACATCCCGCAAGCCCACAGACCGGCTTTGTTTTTGGCGTGCTTCTCCTTCAGATGGTCCCTCAGCTGCTCCCGGGAGCTGAATTTGCGCTGGACACACATGTAGCAGGTAGGTGGTGGGGAAGGGTTATGGGAGAGCTTGTGGAAGTCCAGCTCCCCTAATGTCAGGAACCACTGGAAGCAGACTTTGCATTTGTACTGCTTGTCTTTGGCCTTGATGGTTATCTCACTGCGGTTCTTCCCCAGTTTCCCATCTTCTAGCTTACTTCTGTGCTTGCTGTGCTGGCCCAGCTTTGGCTTGAAACTCACAGCGTTGTCCTCCCCGTGGCCAGGAAGATCTTCACAAGGGCCAAAGAAGCAGATGTCTCTCATTTTCAGCTTTGCGTTCAGCATCTCAATGTCGATGGTATGCAGTTCGGGAGAGTCTGAATCTTCATTAGCCTTACCATTGTAGGGCTCCTCTGCCAGGTTGGGGGGCTCAGAACTCGCTTCTCTGATTGACTGCTCATCCTCAAGGTCTATCAGAGGCTCAAACATGTCCTCGGCAGAAAGGCTTTCTCCTTCCTTCTCCAGGCTCCCCCAGATGTTCAAACTGGGGATGTTGTCCTCTTGGCTGTTTTGGCACAAGAAGGTTAGCATGTTGTCTTCCAGATCAATCTCCTCCTTCCCTTGGTCAGCCTTGTCACAGTCTGACCTTGGCAAAATGCTTCTTGATCCGCTGGGAGCAGCATCTCCGCTCTTCGCCTTGCTGCTGTGACACATGTTTAGCATTAAGGCATCGTCAACGGAGATGGTTTCATATTCGCAAGGGTCCTCCCTGCTGACACAGAAGGAGCTGCTTTCGCTGAGGTCAGAAGCTGGTTGGATTGTGAAGAGGTTGATGGCACCTGCTGGCTGGAGGTTTACCTCGGTGACGGCCTTGGGTTTCTTGCTGCGCTTCCCATACACCCGTGTGCACTTTCTCCGGACAAACTGGTCGTCCCGGGGGAACAGCTGGGAGAATGTGGAGTCATCATCAAACAGGTTCTGGAGGTCCGAGATGGCTGTGCTCTCCACGCAGTGCTCTCTGCCTGGTAGCACGTCTGCCTTCACCCAGGGCTTTGGCTCGGCAGGAGGAGCACTGGTCCCTGGTGTGGTCTGCAGAGCGCCTTGCCTGGGAGCCTTTTGGCTGGCTTCTGAATCATGCGTCTCCAGCAGCAGACCCTCTTCAGCAGGAGCCATGGGACCCTGCAGAACACCACTCCGGTTCCCAGCGCTGCTGCCTGCTGCAAGACTGTCTCCTGTCTCAGCATCCATCTCCTCTGTACCATCAGCACCATGATGCTGCTCTTTGCCTACTTTGCCCAATCCCTTTTCCACTTGCTTCACAAACCCACTAACCCATTTTTTGCAAGCCTGTGTGTCTGCCACTTCATTTACATCTTCCATCTCCCCGGGACAGGCAACTGTGCCCGTCACTGACCCCTTGCTGACTGTCTCCTTTGAAGACACCGTCCCAACACCTGGGTCCTTTGTGAACTCAGCTGCACGAGGGGACTGCTTAGATTTTTGAGAGTGCTGGGTTGAATTGTACCTATTTTGTTCCTCTGTGGAGATGCAACTGCCCGGCTCACACAAGCCCTCCATGATCCTGGGCAGACTGGAGTCAAGAACAGCAGCAGGAGGACCTGCTGCCTTTTTCAGCTCACATGGACCACTGGGCTCATTGCTGCTGGGAAATACCTTTGCTTTCCTTCGTCGCACTTTCCTGTTGAGCTTCTTTTCAGAATTGTTGTTCACATCTCCAGGATCTTTGTTTTGGCTCCTTCTGCCCTTTTCTCCCTTCCCGGCTTGCTGTGCTGGGTCCAGCTTCCCAGCCATCTCCACATCTGCTCCTCTTCTCTCCAAGTGTGGTCCCTTCGCCTTCATCTCCCCCTGCAGAACACATGGGTGGCGCAGCTCCTGAGACATCTCGAAGGAGATCACGCTGAGGTCACTGAGCACTCTGCTGACCACTTCTTGCATCTGTGTGCTGGGCTCTTTCTCCAGGTCTGGGCATATTTTCTTGGGGATGTGGTCAACGCTGGAGGCTGTCATCTGTAAACTGCAGGTTTTATCTTTGAATGATGTCTTCAGGCTTTTCCTGGACATCTTTTGGGCGGCTTTTGATGTCTTGTCTGTAAGAATCAAAGCGGACCTGGGAGTCCTGCTGGGCTGTGGTACACCACCGTTCTTCACCTGGTGCTTGACAGCTTTGTGCCTTGTCAGGCCAGGCTTGGACCGGAAAGTGGCTGAACAAATGTCGCAGGTCACTGGGAGCCCATTTGGCTTCTTTTCTGTGTGAAGTTCATTCTGAGAAGAGTTTGGAGTACTGTTATGCAAATTACCCCCTCCTTGGCCCATACTGTTTAACACACAACTCTCAGCTTCTCCAGTCCCATGGATTTGGGGTTTCTCCCCTTCTAAACTCTTTCCTCCACTCTCTGTGGTTTTGGAAAGACCACTGAGTTTCACTTCTGCTGCCTCTGAAAACTCATGGCAGTTTAACTCAGCAGGACCGAGATCTCCAGTCCCTGGAAGACCCCTGGCACCTGTTGGGACCTGCTGAGCAACAAAACCATTGGACAAAGACTCTGGTTCACTTTGATGCTTATTTCCATCATCAGAGCAGCTTTCAAGCTTGTTCTCTTGATTTAGATTTACCTCTCTTTCTCTGATGATCGGCAGAAGGTCTGTTGTGGGCTGAGTTGGGTAACCTTGGGTTTCTGGAGGAATGGAATTAACGACCAGATCTGTGATGGTGCATGCTTGGTTTTCTTTAAAATGAGAACTTGACTGCACAGCACTGGTGCTTTTGATCTCTGTCCCACCACTCTTTTGGTTGAAAGCTGCCGAGCAGGGAAGAGAGCAGTCCTTCTTGAGCTGTTTTTGGGGACCATCTATCTCCAAGGCAGAGCCAACCAGACCTTCAGCATGCAGCAGAGTGAAGAGTCTTGATGTCTCTTCTCTTTCAGGTGGTCCATAGTTACTCAACACACTGTCTGGGAGGTGATGGTGTCCATTCCCAATTGCCTCTGTTGGTGCAGCCCCACAGTGATGTAGAGAGGGAGGAAACGTGGGTGCCCTTTTCCACGTCCCTTGCTCTACCGGGCTCATGGTGGGGTGATGGACACGATGGCTGTTGGCCTCAGGAGAATAGCTCTTCATGACAAAAGAACTTGATGCGTTAAGCAGGGATGCACTGTGTTTCTTCTCATCTGAAAGCTGAGTGCTGACGTCGGGGACCTCTTCTCCCTTGGCCCCACTGCTTGGCAAGCATTTGGGGTTAGAAAAATTGGTCAGCAAGGGCAAGCTAGACGGAGAGTCACCTGTGTAATTACAGCCATTGAGGGATGACTTCTTGCCATTTCCTTCTCTAGCAACCTTTGCACTGACTGCGTTGGCTTTCGTCTCCAGCACCAAGTGGTGATCCTGGTGGAACTCTTCCTTGGAGGAACTGGGGGGGCTGGTGGGACTTGCGGGAGCACTGTGCAGGGGCTGTGTCTCCTGTCCTACCTGATTCCTTTCAAGCCTCTCTACTGCTGCACTGCCCGGCGTTTCTTTCTCAAACAAGCTATGGTTTAAATGGGATTGCTCATGTTTTTTAAATGCCAAGGTCGCTTTGTTTTTATCTTGTTCCTGCTCTTCCATGAGCTGATCAGCTTTCTTCCCTTGCCCTGGCAGTGGGGTCACCACAGTGTTTTCGAGTGGTGAGAGGTCATTACGCTCTTGGGAAACACCATCTGCACAGATATTAATGTCATTCAGCTCCACATGTTCATTCGCTAAGCGCTGCACCTCCATTACATTATTTTGCAGCTCCGGCTTTGCAGAGGTGGATTGTTTTGCATGGTAAGAGCCCGTTGCACCGAATGACTCCAGCTGCTCACATCCACCGGACAAAAGCACAGCCTGTTTCGCTGGGGCAGCAATATTTTCCACGTTGCCTCCAATGGGGACATTCCCCTCCCCTTGGGCAGGACAGTATGTCTGATTTTCCCCTTCCAAGGCACCACAACTATCCTCTTTCTGCTCTGGCTGGATGCGGGTGGTGGCAGAGGGGTGGCTGGGAGCAAGCAGCATGGGGAAGCATGGCATCAACAACTCCTCTTCATTGCTCTTCACTGTCCGAGCAACGAAGAGCTGGAGCTGCTGCAGAGGGTTGCCAGCTGTCTCCTGCGACATCAACATCTTCTGGGAGCCGTGGTCGCTCTCCTTGGGCAGACTCAGCATATCGAACAGTAGCACTTTTTGCTTGCTGGCTTTGTCACCGGGTTCGGGAGCTGGGCAGGTTGTGGGGCTCTTCCTCTCTTCCATTTCTTCTGCTAACACAGACCCACCACCATCCTCTCTGAAGTCCATGGTGCGTTTTGCCACTTTGGGTGACTCGGGCCTGCTTAAGGGTCTTTCCTCTGTATCTGGGACCTCTTTGATGCAAGGTGAAAAGGTAAGATCCAAAGCTGGGGTGGGACCCTGCTGAAAGCCAAATTCAGGTGTATGGTTTGGAAGATGGGCATCAAACTTCCCCTCCAGCTCTACAGCATCAGCAAGGCTTTCACCTGCTTTCCCTGGCACAGAGAGGCTCTCGGCACCATGCTGGCATGGCAGGGATGGCAGGGGATCTTTGGTTCCTTCTGCTGCCTTGAGGGTCTTGGGGAACGTGGAGTCAGTGACAACAGGAGGGCTTTTGGTCACAGGGTCTGTGTAGATGGGAGCCTCTGTTTGGTCTGGTGTACATGAGCCAGGTAGACTTTTAGAGGAAGACCCATTTTCCATCTTTCCAGAGTCACTTTCCTTGGCAGCTGCAGTTCCCTGGATTTGCTTGCTGCTGTCTTTGGAGCAGAAATGGTCCGTGGTGAGTGGGGCTGGTGTGCACATCCCCGTCTCCAGCGAGCCCAGCTCCACGGGGCAGGGCCAGGGATCCCTGGGTCTCTCGTAGTCCTCACAGGCACTCATGACAGGCAGCTTCTCACCTCCCAGCCTCTCCTTGACGCAGAGGCTTGAACTGTCCATCCTGTCTGCCAAAAACAGTCCTTTCTCCTGGCTCGTCTCTTGCTCAGCTGGCAGTGGTGGGAACTGCTTGGCCACCTCTCCTTGCAGATGGGCAGCAACGTGCTGCTCGGGTTTCTGAAGGGCAATGGATGTCTCATTACCCAGCTTGCTGGTTTGCAGTTGACTTTCCAGCTCTGTGACTAATCGCTTGATCTCTAGGTCATCATCTGATATGTTGTTCATAAAACTCACGTTATAATCTGCTATCCTCTCCGGCAGTGGCAGGGAGAGTGGGTTGGTGGGGACAGGTCCTTCTTCTGGGAATTTCTTGGCTAGTGGCTTCTCCACTGAAAGGTTGTGGAACTGAGTCATGTCTTCTGGCAGCATTGGAGTCACCTCCTCCATGAGGGACCAGTCTTTCTCTGGCATGAATGGTGGATACGGTTGCTCGAATGGCAGTGGCTTGCTGGGGGGATTGCCAGGGCAGGTGAATGTTGTCACATAACCATCCTTGCTTGCAGGAACGCTCTCATACAGTGGTGGATCAAACTCAGTGACAGGAAGCTCTCCAAATATTGAAGAGGAATCAAAGCTGAGAGGGGAGGAGACCTTGCCCTGTGGTCTTTCTACAGTGTAAGGGGAGATGCTGGTGTGCTTCTGCTCAAAGGAGCTGGTGTTGATGTCACCCCGGCATAAGTACATGTCATCCATGTGTGAGGAGCCCAAGGCTGGGGTGTGCTTTGAGAAGAGGTTGTCATCGTAGTGACCAGGAAGGCTTTTGGGATTGAAAAATGCATTGTCACTGCTAATGTATGGATCAGCTGCCTTGGCAGTGAGCATCATCCCCACTGAATCCCCTCCATATTGGGCAACTGGTGCAGGATAGTCCTTCCGACCGTCACAGAGCTCATGTGCCTTCAAGTATTTGACACCTGCTTCTACGTAGGCAGCGCTCACATTGCCAGGAGTAGCTTCATTACCACCATGGGACGTAGCAATTAGTTCTTCTGCATGATACTTCAACCCATCACTTGTGAAAGGATCAAACTGATGCCTCTCATTGACGATGGTCAGCTCAGGTGAGTCCTGAGCCTCCAGGGTGGCTTCTCCTACCTCATTTGTGTGCTTTGCTGTTACTTTGGGCTCTTCTGCCCCCTCTTTACAGGAGAGCCTGATGGGGCTGCTGCCCGAGGTGGCTGTGCTGGGCAGCTGCCTTTCATGGGGCTGTGGTAAAGGCTCCTCCTTTGCACAGTCCATCACAGCAACATCTGGTTCAGTACTTGGGCATGTCCTGGAGTCTACTACCAAAGGTTTGGCTGAGCCAAATGGCCTGCTCCCCCTGGGAAAGTCCTCTTTGCTCTTCTGGCTCTTCTTTGGGGTTTTCTCCTCGGGAAGGCTGAGTGGAGTCCTTGGCACACACGCTGTGCTGCCTGAATGCCTCCTCCTCTGCATGCGTCCCCTCTCGCTTCCTGAGCCAGACTCATTAGCATGGGGTGGGCTGGTGCCCACCTCACCGGGCATGCTATCACTGTGGTTGCTGTCTGTGGACAACTGGCTGCTCCGTCTTCGGACTCTGGTGACACAATCCTCTTTCTTGCCATCCCCCTGACTTGGGATCCCCCTGTGCTCCTGTGCCTCCCTTTTCTGACTATCTCTTTTCTGGCTGTAGCTCCAGGCTGGATCTTTCTCTTTGGTTCTCTCACTTCTTCCTGGGCGTTTCTTGCTAAAGCTGTACTTGGTTCTCCTGATGAATCCCGTGCCTTGCTTTTTCCGTCCCCGGGGCTTGCTACACTCTGCCCCATCATCATCTGAGTCGGAGACATAGTCATATTCCTGAAACCTGCCCTCCTTGGCAGCTGGCATCAGCCTCTCGGCCACCTGGGGGAACTGTGCCTGCTTGTTGCTCTTCACCTGCAGTTTGTGGAGCTTGTTCTTCTGCTGCACAATCTTGTGAATGAGCTCCTTGCTCCATGTTCCGCTTCGGGGCTTCCGCTTCTTCATCTCCTTCATGGAGAACCGGGGTGGCTTAGAGCTCTTGCTGGCAATGCCCGGCCCCACCTCACTCTTCATTGGAGGCTCCTGGCTGAGCTTCCTGGGATGCTTTTGGCTGGAGGTGGACTTGGAGGAGGTGGGGACTGGTGGGATACTGTTCTTCCTGCCTGCCCGCAGCCTGGCCATCCTCTCTCCTCCCACTGCCCCTGGATCCGTCTCCTGGGCTGCCAACCTCTGTGCTGCCCTCCCTTTGTGAAGGTGCTGCTTTCCTGCCCCTCTCTTCACCTGTTCACCTGGATGGCCATCCTCATAAAAATAGGCAGCCTTGGGCTGGCCTGCTGCCTTCTCCTTGGCTGCTGCCTGCTTTGATTTGCTTTCTGAGGCCAGGGCTTCCTTTGTCTTGTGAGACATCCCACCACTGGCTGCCTTCACACCTGTCAGTTCCTCATCAGCAAACACATCTATGAAGCTGCTGTCAATCTCTGGATTATCTGATTGGTACCCCAGGCCGTTGAGGGCTTCAGTGATGAGGCTGTCCAGCTTGGCATCGTCGATGTCCAGGTCTGAGGCAGTGAGCGGTAGAGAGCTGGCAGCAAGTCCATTGAAGAGACTGCCCTTCAGAGCATCTTCCTTGCCCTCACTTTTGCTTTCCCCATCCAGCAAGAAGTCATCGCTCTTGTTTAACGCCAACAAATGTGCCTGGGGGTCTGGAGATAGCCCCAGGCTGGGAGGTTTCGGGGGCTCTGAAGGGAGCGCTTTCCGCCCCTCGGCTGCCCGGGGAGCATCCTTGCCCTCTCCCTGGGGAGCAGGATGGGAGGCGCAGAACTGGCGGTGCTGCAGGAAGGAGGAGAGGTTGCTGTAGTTCTGGTCGCACTGCTTGCAGGTCAGGAGCACATCCAGCTGGTCCAAGCTGGCGCTGCTAAGCGAGTTGGCCAGCAAGTGATGGGAGGAATATGGTGGTGGAGGCTGCTCTCCATCCAGCCCATCTGTGCATCCTTTGGCCACTTCCATGCTGGGTTTGTGGAACAGGCTTGCTGGGGAGCATTTCAGGAGGCTGTCATCTTTTAGGACATCAGGAGGGAAGTGGAAGGACTTGATGGAGTCCAGGGTGTGGTAGTGGAGCGAGCTGGAGCTCAGGATGTCAGAGGGGTGGAAGGTTTTGTTGCCGTCTTTGGGATGGCAGGGGTGCTGGAAGAAGGGAGAGGGGGTCAGCGCTCCAGACATCTGGCTGTCTTCAAAGCCGGCATTGAGTGGGCTGCTGGACATGGGGGATAGTGATGAGCAGGTGCTGCTGCAGGTGGGATTGGGGACAGGGGATGGCAGCGGGGACTCGCAAGGGGAGGCAGACACCAAGGCTGATGGTGGCAGGACCAGTGCTGAGCCTGACGAGCTCCTGGAGGGAGGAGGACCTGCTTGACTCATGCTGTAGAAGAGGGCTTTGCTTCTGGAATCGCAGGCAGGAGACCCTGGCTCCTTCCCACTCTCAAAAGAGAAAGCGCCTGTTGAGTTGGGGTCTCCCCTCTGGACCCCGAGGCTCTCTGCTGACAAGAGCTTTTTGCTACGATACCCTGGGGCGTTACCTACAGGAGGCCCTTTTTGGGCTTTCCCGCTCCCCTGCCACTCTGATGTGACCAGGGGAAAGGGGAGCTTCTGGTTGGTGATTTGTCTCGACAGCTCTAGTCTGTTTGGACCAGGCACCGCAGAAGCGAGGTGTATTTGCTGCCAAGGCATCCTGGCATTTTTCTGCCTATGCTGCCTCTGCTCAGGGCCAGACTGGCACTCAAATGAGAACTGGTTTCCAACGGGGTTTGAATAAGGTGCTGAATTCTGGTCCACGGGAGAGAACGCCTTAGTGGCACCTTCCCAAGCTTGCACAAGCCTGGGGTGGGTGGGTGCCGTAGTGGGAATGCTTGTCTCGAAAGGCACGGATCCTGCGCTGGTGCTGCCCGAGGGTGAACTGCAATAGGCTTTGTTCTGAAAGTGCACTTGGGAGAGAGAATTTGGTGGCATGTTCCTTCTCAGAGGGCTGCTCTGGACCAGCAGCCGCGGGCTGGGGACACTGTCTTTCACTGAGGCTTGCCTCTTACCGACTGGCTTTGGCATACTAGGCGAGTGTAAACTAGACGGAAAAACAGCTTGGTTTTCTTGGAAAGTGCTTGGGTTTTGGTCGATAGCACCAGACGACGAGAGAGCACCATTGGGGTCGGCGGCATGCTCGCTCCTGCCCTTGCAGCACGGCAGCGGGCTGTGGTGCGGAGCCGGCGGCGGCGGCGGGTGCAGGAATGGTGGCGGTGGCGGCGGGGGCAAGCCGTACAGCCTGCCCTCGGGGGACACGCTCTCGTAAGAGCCGCTGCCCAGTGCCTCCTCTTGCCACTCTCTGGAAGACGAGTGGAAGGCAAAGGTGCCATGAGCCAGCTGGCCAGCGGTGAGCCCCACGTCCAGGTACTCCTGGCTCCCTGCATTGCTGCGGTATGGCTCCTTCCCCGAGTCGTGCAGCAGCTGGAAGGGATACTGGCACGGCAAAGCCCCCAGACCGTGGGCAGTGGCTTTGCCACCCTCGGGGAAAGAGTTGGGCTTCTGCGCTGAGAGCCCATAGCTAGCACCGGCAAAGCTCTTCTCCGGGGAAGCCCAGGAGTCGGCCCCGTTCGCCTGAAACTCTAAATAGTGTAGCTGCCCATTGGTGCCGGGGCTCTTGAGGGGGATGCCGGTGGCGGGGGGCTGCCCTTTAGGGCCGTGGAGGGGAGCGGGCTGTGAGGTATAGTTGGCAGAGGTACGGCCAGCAGCAGCATCAGGGAAGTAGCGGCCGTAGCCGAGGTCTTCTTGCCGAAGCTCGGCCTCGTGCTGGGGGATGCTGGGCACGTGGAAACGGTAGCTGCCGGCCACGGGGCCATGATTCGCCTCTGGCTTCTTAGGGGGGGTCACCTTCTGCTGGGGGTAGGCGATGCCGATGGTGGGGTTTGGCCGGGTGCCGGCGATGCTGAGCCGGTAAAGTTGATGGTGGCCCCTCTCACCCTTCCCCGAGCGCCGGCTGCGCTCACGGGCTCGACCCTTCCCCGGGGGGGACTGGGGGTTGCCCTTGACGTCTCTCCAGGTGTCATCATTGCCAAATTTCGGTTTGCAGTGGAGGGATTTGAAGTCGATCTTTCCTGCTTGCTGTGGCCGGATCACAGCTTCCCGCTGGCTGTGGGGTTCCTTGTCCTTGGGGCTAGTGAAGGGGGACGTGCCCTCCCCACCGAGTGTCCTCCCATCCTTCTCCCCACAGCCTTCGAAGCCAAAGTCCTTGTCGGGGTCTTTGGGGCCGGCCTCAGTATCGCCAATGGTGTAAACATGCTGGGTCTCTCCAGTCATGATACCGAGGTGGGGGGAAAGGCTAGAAAACCCCGTTTTCCCGTCCTGCTGTGAGCTGCCGTCCCTCCGTCATGGGCATGGTCCTCCGCTGATGGGCACCGGGGCAGTGAGAGGGGCAGCGACTCCTCGGGGCCGGGGTGGCACAGGATGCCGAGTGCCGGTGGGGCTCTGCCACATCGTTTCAGACCTGGCGAGGAGAAAAGAAGAGAAAGAGCAGCCATCAGCCGGGGAGAGGGCCAGCAGAAGGAGGGGAGATATTTTGGCCCCTTTTCTTGGTGCTGCGGTGGGGAGGGAGAAGGAGGAAGGGGCAGCACAACCCCCCCCGAGAAGCCCCAGAGTGAAGCCCTTCAGCTTTTGGCTCTTCAAAGGATCCTTAGAGCATTTCACCTTTGGCAAAAGCTGCTGAGGGAGGCACTTTTTTCCTTCCAGAGAAGCTATTTCTGGGTACTACTTAGCGACATAAGCAGAAAAAGATGACAGAAGAGCTCCACCTACGGATTAGCGGGAAGGGCTGTCGGGCCGGGCTGGGAGAGGTGTCCTGGGAAGGGCTCTCTGTCCCTGTGTCCCCGTGTCCCTATGTGACTGTGCCCCTGTCCCCTGGCAGGAGGGACAATGAGATTTGCCTGTGCAGCAGAAGGCTTTTGCTCCACCACAACTCCCCCCCCCCAGCGCATCCTTTCGACTTCGCTGCCTCTCCACCAAACCATTGCTCTGAAACCTCTGGAGAAAGGACTTGAGCTTCCGATGGCTCTGCCTTAACGTTAACATCACCCGCAAATTGTCCTTGCAATTTTAGACACTGTTAAGTAGGTGAAAGTGTAAAAACTGAGTCCCGAATTTACCAGCTGACTTTACAATACAGGACCTCAGGGCATTAGACACGAGGCACAAGTAAAGTGCAACCTTTTAAAAGGCACCACCAGGATTTCAGCTCCAGACACAAGTTATAGTAAAAAGAAGAGTAAAGCCCTGTTCTTAAAAGTCTCTTTTTAAAAGTCTGTTGGAAACAGAAAGCGTTTCTTTCTCCTCCCTCACTAGAAACACCTCTTTGCTGTCTGCTGCAGGGGGGCAAAGGCACGATCCTGCTGGGAGCTGGGGAGGGGGCGACCTGGCTTCAGAGAAACGTAAAATTCAGCTCGTTAGTCTTCCCCTGGGTGCAATTTTTGCAGCTCCTCAGCCCCTTTTAGGGTCTGCCCTGCACTGCACAGCCTCACCATCCCTGCCCAGCAGCGATCTGAGCAGAATAGGAGAATTTTTGCGAGAAAAAAAAAAAGGAGCTGAGACCTGAGCCTATTTGGGATCTCTGTAGCCTGTACAGGCCGTTTCTCTGCTCACATTCGGTGCTTGGCATCCACACAGCACCCAGGGCGAACACCCAGCGCTCCAGGATGCTGCTCCATGTGCATAATATTACACATCATATTATCTGCACATAATATTTTCTGCCATGGCAAAGGCAGAGGGATGGCTGCATCCCCACTGCTCCTTCTGCCAAGACCTGCGAGGGCACAGCGACTCAGGGCTGGGGAGGTGGGGGGGCTCTCTGGGGTCCCTGCCTCCGATTTGAGCTGCCGGGCTCGAATCCTTCCACCGTTTCACACCCCACCAAGGGAAATGAATCGCGGGCTGATAGATATGGCTGGACCCTATCGCCCTCGCCCCCCCCGCCCGCCGGCCAAAGCTCACACGCGGCCCTTTGGCACGCAGGGGGTTTTGCTTGCAAAACAATGCGCCACTTATGCCGCTTCCAGCCACAACTGCAGAGCCTGTTTGCTGCTGTTTAAATTTGCAAAGGCTCCTTGCCAAGATAAAATACCCAAGGCCAGCGCTCACTACATTATCACAGTCGT
>VZRU01021337.1:388274-401455 GCA_013398155.1 Pedionomus torquatus | reverse complement strand
TGTTTTTTTTTTTTTTTTTTTTAAGGAAAAGCTCGTTTGTGTCTCCGTAAAGCTGCAGGATTTGCATGGCAAGGGCTGGGGTTTTGCTGGTGCAATAGTGCTGAGCGCCAGGAGAAACAAACACCGTGCTCCCTGCGCTGGCACGGGGATGGAGATGGGGGAAAACGGGGCGGGTGGCACGTGGGACTGTCCCACCGATGAAGGGGATCTACGTGCTGGGCTGCCCAGCGGTGGTGGCAGAGCCTGGGCGGGAGATGGGTGCAAATTTATCCCATGCAAATGACAGACAGCGCACGGGGATAAGAGCAAGCTGCAAATTAGGGCTTCATTCCCCCCAGCCCCAGATGCTTGTTTCCTTGCTGGGGCTTAGGTGTCTCCTGTCCCTGTGTGGGGATCCCTCCTGCTGGCTGTGGCCACAGGGCATCACCATCTGGATGGCACAGCAGCACGGGGAGCAGCACGGTGCAGAAACGTGGGGCCTCTCAGTGAGGATCAGCCGGTGCTGTTCCCGATGGGGCATTTGATAAGGAGGGCTGGGCGTGTTGATTTAAAGTGATATTCCCCAGGCAGCTGCCTGCATCCATCACCAGAGGGTTTATAGATCCAGCCCAAACATAGTTCACACCTTGCAGGATGGGAAATTCAGAATAACATGAAAATAGGGACTGTTTCATCTCTTTTTTTACTGGCTCTCAACCTGCCCGGCCCCCAGAACCAGGCTCCTCTTCTGGCACTGGTATCACTTCCTGGGTTTTTATGTTTCAGCTCCTGAAAGAGGAGGTGGAAAAGGATGGAACAGCAGCAAAGGAAGGTTATGCTTTAAAACAAACCTGTGATATCTGTTACCAGCATGTCTGGCTGCAGGGAGAACGATCCCCACTTGCAACTATGTGCCCTGCCAGGTACTCAACCCTGTCCCTGGAGCATCCTCCCATGCTGGGGCTGACATGTGGCCACCCACAGCCTTCTGCGTCTTGGGGACACAGGGACAAGCCGTGTGGCGATGGCAGGAGCCTGGCTGGCAAGGCAGAGCCCAGCATACTACTCTGTGGGGCAGGTCCCATCATGCTGGGAGCCCTGACATGCCAGACAGGTTGTGATTCACCACCCTGGCTTTCTGGCATTTGGAGCCAAGCAGCTCAGCTCCTTGCACCCCAAGAGCCAGCTGAGATGAGGGTCCCCTAGTGCTGCCTGCGCTCCACAAACACCTTAGCACTTCTCCATACCTTTAGCAGTTATTCCTGCAGGGCCACCCCAGGAGACGTCTGCAGTGACTGCCTCACCCCCAGCCCTGGTAGTGTCTACTTCCCAGGACAAAAGAGCTGTGAACCCCACCAGCAGGATGCTGAAGCTTTGCATCTTGGCTGGGATACCATATGGGCTGAAGATGAAGAGGACCACTACATCCCCACCGAGGACAGGGCAGCAGCAGGAGAAGCATCTTCCTGGGGCTCAACCCTACTCTGGAGGAGAACATTGGGAACAAAACAGTTGTGTGATCAGCAACAAAACCCAACACCCAACAAGAAAATGCCACCAACTGCTGAAGCAAAGCATGAAGAAAGGGCTGGAACGGCGGTGGTGCCTGAAGAGAGGCAGGTTTAGCCCCACTGCCCAGCCCCTGCCTGTGTTCAGCCAAGCACCACTCTGGTGGTGGATACTACAGATAGGGCTACAGCTTGATATATCCTTGCTAGATAAGGGGTAGGGGGTTGCAGTGAGGGCAGGCCCTTCCCTGTGGCAGGGAGTGAAGGGATGGCCTTGCTGGGGGACTTGGGAGAGCCAGGTTGAGAGTGCTTGGCTCAGCCTCTCCCTTGCATGACCTTGGGTAAGTCAGTTAATCGCGGTGACTCAGCCCTCCATCTGTAAATCAGGCCCGATAATGCTTCCCCTCGCCTATCTGCTCTCTGTATCGTCTATTGAGATTAGCAAGGCAGGGACTGTTCTTGCTATTTGTATGTACAGTGCCCAGTCCAGAGAAGCCCTGGTGGGGCTAGATGTGCAGGGCTGGGTGTAAGGGGGTCTGATTGGGGTGGGGGTCCCAGGACCGCGGCTCTGCCTGAGCTTTGGCACAGGCAAGCTCACAGGGTGTTCCTGCAAGGTTGAATAAACAACCATCCCGGGACGGGGCTGCTGTTATCTGGGTGGGTATCGCGGCCGGAGGCACTGCGGTTTCGGCAACGGCGGCTCAGGGACGGGTGTGGGAGCGGGTGGAAGGAAAAAAAGTCAGGATGCCAGCAGGGTGGCATCACCCAGGAAAATGCCCTTCGGGAGGAAGATGGGCAGGGGTCATGTGGGGGTCCCCAGATGAAATCCCCCATCTCTGCTGGGATGCCTCTGAACATACTTTGGGGTTCTGTCCCTAAAAGGGGGCATTTAACCATTGCCTAAAAGATTTAAATCTTATGCAAGTGGGACGATCCTATCCAGGCATGGCTTTGGCTGGGTGGGGCTGTGAAGAATCCCTTCCCCTTGTGGACTGGCCCCTTCTCAAAACCTGGCGCCTCTTTAAACTTTCTGCCTCTCATGGTCAGGCTGCTGCAGGGCCAGAAAAGCAGCCAGGGAGGTCCCCAAGCATCCCTGCAGCTGGGGCTTGGGGGGGCTGGGGGCATCCCCTGAGCCTGTCAGGGATGAGGAGGAGAGTATCTGGCTCCCAAAAATAGCATCCGACCCTGCGCTGTCAGCTGGCCCATACCTTGGCACCCTCTGCTGCTCAGCTACTGCCGGGACTCACTTTCACCTCCCATGAAATATGAATTTCTTGGCTGCAAAGGAAAGAGAAAAGTATGTCAGGAATCCGTGTTTGGCTTGGCTGCCGGCACCACAGCACATGAGGAGCGCTCGGCTGCCAAAAGGAGGGGTTTCCACCCCAAAATGCCCCATCATGGCCATCCCCAGCTGGGTCCCCATGGGTGGGTGGCTTTGGCTGGGTGCGTAGTCATAGGGTGCTGTGGGAGTGAGGAAACTAAGGGGAGGTGGGGTCCCATCTCCCCCTCTCCTGCATCCCATCTCCATCTCCTGCATCCTGGCCAGTGTCTCTGCCCACTGGTGTCCTGCAGACCCAGTGCTTTGCAGGGACTTATTGTGGTACAGCCCCAGGCAGCAGGAAACTTCTCCCCAGTGTGAGAAGGAGGGGGAAAAAAGGGAGACTGAGTATGGCCAAAGCCCAAACCACAGCCCTGGGAGCATTTAGGGCACAGGCCAGATCCTGCCCCCTGTACCCAGTGATAAGCCCAGTTCCACCACACACACCATCCCCGACCCTCAGCATCCCCAAGCTGGGTGGTGATGTGCTGGTCCTTATGATGCCCAGGTTCCTGAGCAGGTAGGTGGTGGAGGAGAAGCCCACCTCCCATCCATCTCCATCCTGTAGCATGCTGGATCAGGCCACACTCCTGAAACAGCACTTGCCTACGTTACAACTTGGGAGTGAGTTGGGAAAAAGGGGGCAGATCTTAAGATATCCCTTTTACCTTCCTGCCAGCCCAAGGTTCAGCCTGGAGTTAACCCATGTTGCTCCCCAAAAGTCCACGGGTCATATCCAGACACACTGAAACCTGTTCTGACATTAACCCATCTTCTAATTGAATAAAGAGAAAAGTAGGATATGGGGTCTGATTCCTGCCCCACCAGGACAGAGCAGGTGAGAGCATCTCACCAGGAAGGATGTGACACCTCCCTTGCCAGCCCTGGTCCTGGGGACCCCCTGGAGCTTGCTCATTGCCAAGCAGGGAGGCTGGGATGGGGATCAGTGCTGGCCTCATGCCCAGGCACTGCCCAGTATGAATGGGGCAGGTTTGGGGATGGACAGAGGCTCTTTCTGAGAAAGGCTGGGGGCAGGCTGGAACATCCCTTGGGCAGAAACCACAGTTGGAAGGAGCTGAGCTTTGGTGCCTACAGCTTGAAAAAGGCCTTGTAAGAGGGGCTGGGAAAGATGCTGGAGGCGTGTACACACACATGCACTCCTGGATGGTCTGGTCTGGTCTGGCCGTGTCAGGGCAAAGAGCACTACAAGAGGTTGTTTCCAGCAGATTTTTCTGGCCCAAGAAGAAGTTGGAAGGTAATTCAGAAAGTTTGTTTCTTGCTCACAATGATCCAAATTTGATTTTCTGGATCTGAACAGCTTTGAATTTCCAAGCTGGTGAGAATCCAACTTTCACTTGGGATTCAGATTTTGCAAACAGTCCTAATCCTTCCTCGGCTTATAATAGAAAATAGTGGAGGAGGGCAGGTCCTGGGGCAGGCATGGCTGAGCCTGGCAGGTCCTGAGCACCCTGTCAGATGTGGAGGTGTTGCAAGCTGGCATCTTGGCACCACGCCTGGGGTTCCTCCTGAATCTTCATGCTGCCCAACCCCGAGGCGCTGCAAGAGAAGGCTGCACATTTGGCACAGGGGATGCACCATGGGACACAGCGGGGAGGAGGTGGCTGGGGTGGGTGGAGAGGAGAAGACATGGGATATGGCACAAACCTGGCTGGAGGTCACGCCAGTCTGTGTGAAAAGGGATGGGTGGATCAGGGTGACCTGGCAAAGCAAATCCTGTAATTCCCTGGCTGGGCAGCTGTGGGAGCTGGGTGTCAATCAGCTACAGCCACTTGCTCCGGTCCCATCCCCAGCCAGCAGCATCTGAGTCTTTTCCAAAGGAAATAAGACGGCTGGTGACAGAGAGCGGTGAGGCTCTCCCAAGGTTTAGCTCAGCTGCTTCTCACCCATCGTGGTGAGGGAAGGGCAGCTGGGATGGGCTGAGCAGCACTGGGAGCTGCCGGGGACAGATTGGAGCAAGGTCAGGGTCAGCTCCCAAACCCCCTCCTCCCAAAAGCAAGGATCTGCCCTGGTTCTGGTGTTTTTTGGCATGGGAGAGGAGAGCCCTTCAAAGCATCTGCTTCCCTAAAAAAACAGAGGCATCGGACATCTGAGACCTCCTCCCTTCCTGCTCGCCGAGCCCCTGAGACTGCGGCAGGTTTAATCTCCCCTAGGAATCAGCAGAGGGGCTGGGCCTGACAGCAACATCTTTGTAGGGCTGTAATAAAGAATGACTTATTTTGACATTTATTTAAGAAATATTAATCTTTCATTTTCCTTCTAAATGCTCCTGTTTGCTAAGGAACTATCTGTTACCTAAGTGCTCCGATAAATCTTCTAAGGTAAAATTACATGTTAGATGCTGCCAGAAGGGTACATTTAAGAATGCTTCCTAAATTATCAACTGCATTAATCTTAATTACTTCGGTAAAAGTAGAGTCTGGCATTAGGGTGAACTAAATTGAACGGGTGTTTGTTTGTCTTTATCATATCACATATTTGAGATCATTTAACAGAACGCAGATAAAAGGCGCGCGGGGCAGCGAGGTACAGAGCAGCCGCCTAATGAAAATGATGGCTCCAGATGACAAAGAGCAGGCAGGAGGGGACTGCAGGAACCCCTGGGGGTCCCTGACATGGCAGGACCTGCTTGGGGCAGGGTGGCACGGGGGCAGAGGAGCCCAGCAAAGAAATATTTAGAAAAATATCAAAATTAACTCCTTAGACATAATTTTGGGTGATTAAAGCAGAAGATGGGAAGGATAAAAGCAGGCTCGTGTCCCACTGGGTGCTGGGGGAGGCAAAGAGCTCTGGGTGCCATCACAACCCACATCACCCCATGGTACCCAGCCCGCATCCTGCTGGGGCTCAGATGGACACAGTGGGATGGACTGCAGCCCCTGATAAAGTTTTTTGCCGAAATTGGGCTGCTGTCCTGCTTGTTTGGAGAACTGTGGAGTGCCTGAGCCGGCCCAGGCCCTTGCTTTGAGGTGAGCACATCGCTCAGTATTTTAAGGCACAGAAACGAAATTAAGCATGGGATTAAGTGCTCTCTTTCACTGGGGCCTTTGGAGAGGTATTAAATATTGCTGTGATGAAATCTCACCATCTCCCCAGGTTTGCCTGACCTGGGCAGAAGTGTTATCAAAGTGGCGTGGATTTGCATAAGCCAAAAGGGAAGATTTTCCTCTTGCTTTAAGTTTAACAAAAACTTGTCCATCGACACCCCTGCGCACAGGATGCTGAAGGGGAGCCAGTGGAATAAGAGGAGAAATGATTATACACGCTGCCAGAGATATGGATAAAGGATGAATTTTGGGGAAGAGGAGCCCAGTGACAACACTCCGACTGCCCCCAGCCCTGGCTGACCTCCTTGAGCATCATCACAGCACAGCATGCCGGTGTCCCCTCCAAAAAACAGACCTCTTGCTACACTTTCCCGAGATAGGGCCCCACTCCATATTTCTCTCCTTGCTTTCCGTGACCCCAAATAAGGAAGAAAAAAGGCAAAAAAGCAAAGGCAATGACACCATTCCCAGGCCAATATCACGTTTCCTTCCTCCCAGCAGAGTCTGGGTCTGCTCCAAGCTGCCTTCCCCTCCAGTCCCGCTCCCAGCCCTGGTCAAACGGGGACAGGAAACCTGAGAGCAATGAGCACATCACCGGTATTTTCACCCAAGCCTCATTTAGTTCGTTGTCCTTTTGGCATCCTTCTTCTTCCCTACACTCAGCAGCGTGGCTGCTGGAGCGGCTGTTTGAGGATGGTGGGGGGTGCAGATCAGAATCTGCCCCACGTTCCTTGGGGCCAGTTCTGCCTTTGGGCAGACACGTGCACACACACACATTTCTCTGAGTGAAATTAATTGACTGATTGCAATTAGCGCAGTCACAGACTTCAAACGGGGTTTTGCTCCTGTCGAACGGACGCATGTCAGCGAGCGCACGGATCCAGCCCCTCACCCACCGTGGTCTCACGAGCACCCCATCTGCAGACAAATGACCAGGGAAGACCACTTTCCTGCAGCTCTTATCCTTTCTAAGTCTACGCCGATGGCCAGTGACACCAGTCCTGCCAAGCCCCAGCAGACAGACTGACTGACTGCCACCTCCCCTGCAGAGGCTGCTCTCTGTGAAAGTGGTGAAATAACACTATTCCTCCCCAAGATGCTCTTGCTTAAAGGGTGCAACGGTCGCAGGGACCCATGCACAGCCAGATTTTGGCAGACAGAGCAAGTGGCATTTCAGAGACCACGGGTGGCACGAAGGGCACCGCAGCAATGGCCAGCAGCCCGTGCATGGGTGCTCTGAGAGCATCCACCAAGCTGGTTGAGATGATCTTGTCACCCTCCTAGGCTTCTCCCCAAGCTCAGTCAGGAGAGATAACTCACTGCAGGAGCCCTCCCAGCCCTTCTTTGGTGACACAGAGCCCTCTCATCCCCTTGTAACCCACCTGGCACCATCCCAGGGAGTTTCACCCAGCCCTGGTGGTACCCGACATCTGCAATGGCCACCCCAGCCTGGAGAGCAGAGATGCTCCCGTCCAGCCTGAACTAGTTACTGCTGAATCTGATAGGAGGAGACTGCTGTTAGATTTGGGGGCTTTTAAGCTGTCAACTTTCCTATAATTATTAGCAATGTTTTAAATAAGCTCTCTTCTGAAATTTTCTTCTGAAAGACAAGATTAATGAGCATTTCCTTTGGGGATTTATTGCACTGTTAATTATTCTCTTCCAGAAATTTGGTTCAGAATATTATCAGCGCTTTTTTTTTTTTCAATTAAAAGTGATTATAATTTGCTCTGTATAAAAGAAAAGTGGATTTAAAAAAATTATAATATTCCCCCTTCCTGATTAAGTATAATAGTCAAGTGATGGAGATAAAAGTAGCCAGTGGCTCTGGCAGGCCATGCCACGCAGACATGAACTTGGTGTCCCCCCCCCTGCAGCAGCTCCATCTCTGGTGGGGTCCAGCTCTCGGGATAACGTGCTGCACGCAAAAAGACTTGCAATTTATGGAGATCTCCTGCAGAGGGAAGCAAAGGTGTCTGCAAGCAGCCGCCCGGTGCGGTGCCAACTTTGGACAGAGGAGGTTCGGGGAGGAGAAGGCTGGGGACGGGGAGACCCAGCGATGCTGCTCCAGCAGCCACCTTCTCCACCTTCTCCCAAATAATGTCTGGCTGCAATTTTAGCCTGCGTGGTGGAGGCCAGGAGATGATCTGTGGGAGACTGATCCTGATGGAAGTGTGCAGTGGGAAGGTATTGGAAGAAACGGTGGTTTCTCTTTTCACCGAAAAAAAAAAAAAAAAGCCCTTTTGCACCAGGAAAGCTGTAGGGTTTGAAGTGGGACCTGAGCAGGGACAGCCCTGGAAAAGGGACTTGGGTCCCCAAAACACAACCCAGGCCAGGGACCAGTGTCTTGCTGGTTCACAGGCTGTTTGCCCTCCCCAGCAGACATTCCTCGTGTGTCTCCCAAATGCAAAACATTCAGAAAATGCTCTGAATACAAATGCTTGCCTGGTGGGGGATGGATCCGATTACACTCAGGGCACAGGGGGAAGCAGCCCCACGCATGGCTTTGCTGGAAAACACCCTGCAGACCGCACAAGAACCCAAGACCACGCGTCCACTCCAAGGTTTGCTTTAACCCCAGACTGTCTCCACAAAAGCCCTGCTGCTTGGCTTGCCTAGTAGAAAGCAAATAAGATGCTGAGCTAAATGCAAAGGCTGGGCAGCAGACATCCTGTACCAGCACATCTCTCACCAGGACAGGCAGATTTGGCTGGTCCCTGGTGGAGTCATGGTTGGAGTGACCTGTGGGTACTGTCCCACTGTCCCGTGTCCCCTGGCACACAGACCTTCAGTGATAATGGGATTCTCTGGGCTACATGGACCTGCTTCAGCTGCCACCTGCCCTACAGAGCCAGTGGATCTGCACTGCTGCCTTGGAGGGCTTCAAGCAGCCATCTGGAATCACGTACCCATGCCCAGATGCTGGGTGAGGGGCACATCACAGTTTGCGCAGGATCACAGGGGTGTGCAGCCCCCTCTCTGCAAGTGTGGTGTGCGTTGCCCATCTCCTAGCCCACCTTCCCTCTGCCTACCCAAACATGTGAGCCTGGGGTGCTGGGACCTCAGGATATGCTGTGCATATCCCCCTTCATCCAGCCCCCCCTGAGCAGGCACCACTGGCGTGCATCCTTGGTGAGCTCACACACGCACCAGCAACATCCCTGCAAAATCCTCACCACTCTCAGAAGCGATGCTGGCCCCGTCCCCTCCCGTGGGAGACCTGGTGCTCGCAGTTGGCATCATGCAGCCATCCTCAATGCTCTGTGACCTGCAGCTATGGTGCAGATGCTGCCACAAAACCCCCAGAGCCGCATCCCTCTACTGCCATAGATGGTGACCCCACCAGCTCCCCCGCACCAGGAGAGGATTTTAATACCATCCCTTTAATTTACTGCCTACCTCCTCCTTTCCATAATTGATGGCCTCTGCTTGGCCACATAAAAACCAACCAGGAGTGGGTCCTTGCTGCCCAGCCCTTGGCTCATGTCTGCTCCAGAACATCTCCTCATTGCTCGGTCATGGTGTGCATCAGCACCTTGCCATCCTCCCCACCCCGAAAGGGAAATAGATGGCTCCTGGGCTGGAGGGTGGCGGGGGGGAGTTGGCTTGCCTGAAGCCAAGAATGCTTGCCACCACCTTGCATGGCATTACCCCAGAATTCACCACCCTTAGGCAGGAGGGATGTGCCATGTAGGAAACTGCAGTGCTGGGCTGGGGGTTTAGGAAGGAGCTCGATGCTAGGACTCCAGCATTACTGCAGCTCCTTGCCAGGAGGGTCCCTGCGCTCTGTTGTGTCTAAGCTACAAAACACACCAGGGCACAGGCATGGTGAGAACATTGCGTTTCAGGCAGCAGGACCCCAAAAAATGAGCTGCCCCCTTGCAGCTCCCTCCAACCCTGGCTGGCTGCAGATGCCGGAGCTGAGAGATGCTCTCTGTTCTCAACGGGAGGAGAAACGCTCAGGGCCAAGAAAAATGCGCGGAGCTATAAAAAGGTTGGCGAACAGAGGGACATTCATGGCAAACTTCAATCGGCCGCTTCGTAAAGATGCTGGTGGCAGTTGGGTGGGTTACATGGCCCTGGCAGCACCAGCTGGGGAGCAGGAGACAGCTGCCAGCAGCGGGCAGTGCCCAGGACGGCACGCAGCTCGGTCCTCCTCTGCCTGACTATGTGGATGTGTCAAAGCATCTGTGATATAAAGGAGGGATGAATTTGTACGCCCCGTTGATGCATCCCTGGTTGGTGGAGTGAGGAGGAGCTAGACCAAAATCCATCATTCCTCCTGGGTGCCGGCTCCCCTCCAGCCCCTCTCCAGGAGGGTGACAGCAGCCCATGGCAACGGGGACCCTGCTGTGCCACAGAACATCAAAGTTGGGCGGCTGCTTGGGTCAGGTTTGTTTGCAGGTGCCGCACAGGACTCCGGCACATGCCTGAAACTTCAAAGGGTGAGTAATGAAAAGCATTTTGCCGATGGATTTCCAAGCACACGCAGCCCTTCCCGCTGGTCCAGCTGCTGGGTGGCAGATGTGGGGACACATCCCTGTGCCCCAACCATAGCAGGAAGGGCATGAGCCAGGTGATAACAAACTGGACAAAATCCACCAAGAGGCTTTTTGCTTTTTCTTCTGGTTTGCTTTTTTTTTTTTTTTTTTTCTTCTTTTCTTTTTCACCAGACACCATCTATGAGCAAGTGTGGTTGAATAATGCCAATATTCATCACCTGGACAAGCCGAGGCTCTGTTTGCACAGGAGGCACATTTTCTCCAGAGACACACTGAGTGACAAAATCTCCTTCCTCACACTGGTGCATTTTTCTTTCATCAAGTCAGAAAAATTAGCAGAGGGTATTTTAGAGGACTGAGGAATGCCATCCTGAAAATATTTTCCTTTCATTGGTGCTCTGTGAGGTGGAAAAGCACTTGGGGTCCAAGCCCACCCCTGTTGCATTGGTCCTGGTACTGGTCCGGGACAACATCCCTCCTTAGTGTGTGCTTGCAAGATGCAAGGTGAAAACTGGGGATTTCCCTTCTGCTTTGGGATATGGTTTTTTGGGCAGAGCAGAGAGATTTTAAGATGTTGGTTCAGGGAAGCCAGATCTAAGGAGAGGATGCTGCTGCCCTTCCTGCAGGGAGAGCACAGATACAGCCACTCCTGGGATCGAATCCCAGCGGTGAGGTGATGCTGCAACCAAAACATGGCTGAAAAGCACAGAAATGGAGTGGGGATCTGGCCGTTGCCCCCAGGGGACCAGACTCCATGTTTTCCCATGCATCTCATCCCTTCCCTCATCTTCAGCCATTGAAGGAGGAATGAAAAAGAACAACCTCCCCTGGCCCTGACCCTCTGGGAGTCTGGAACAGAGAATGTGTATTTTTATATCCTGGCTGGAAAACCAAATTCTTCCAAACAGTGACTTTTTTTTTTTTTTTTTTTTCTTTTTCAAATCTTCTGAAAAACAGGTGAAACTCACTCATGAGCAGTTTTCTCTCCAGTCCCCAGTGGTGGGCAGATGCAGGTAGGAAAGGGCAGGGGGTTGAGACATCATGCCCCATCTGATGGGCCATGCTCATCCTGGGATTATTTTTCCTCCCCACAGAAAGCATCCCAGACAATACCTAATCCAATGGACACCAGAAACTATTTATTTCCCTCAGTTATTTAGCAATGACTGAACCAGTGCTAATGCAATGTTACTAAATCCTGCATACTTTTACAGTGAATTCACAGACTAAGTGGGTTTTTTTTCCCCTTCACCTGGAGATTTAATGCTGCTGAGAGCGGGCAGGAGATATTTGCAGTGGCAGCAGGGTGGGATATTCATGCCGGTGTGGGGATGGGGCTGTGGAGCAAATAACTTCATGCATCTCTCATCTGCCCCGCTCTTTCTGCTCCGTTTTTTCCAGCAAAACGTTGCAACTAATAATTTTCACACATGGTGCGAGAGCTGCCGTAAAGTGGCTGCTTATTTCATTAACAGCCGCCGGCTGCTATCGGGTTTAGGGAGAGGGGGTGCTGGAGAAGGGCCGCNTGAGATGGGGAGCTGGAGGCATGGCATGAGGACAACTCCCTTGTACCCACGTCCGCTCCCGGTACATCCCAGCATCCTGACACCCAGCCTGCCTTCCCCTCAGTCAGCCTTTAATCTTCCTCACCACATGCTTCTAAACTGAGAGTTACAATGATCGACCAGGGCAAGACTTTGTTGTTGTTGTGTTTTGTTGTGTGTGGTTTTTTTTGTTTTTTTTTTTCTTCACCCTCCGACTTCTTTCCACTGGACTTTTTGAGTTTGAAGTCCCTGCATTTGGCATTCCTATCAGTAATTCCCTGTATTAAAAATACTGCTGGTATTGATTATAGTTGGCATGCCCAGGAGCTTCACTAAAAGTATACATTCTCAATACTCCTGGAGGCATTCATGTTGCACATAGATATATGATTTTGTGTCAGGAATACACTGACTATCAGGACGTAGGTGTTATTGTGGAATGTTCCCTTGGGTGTCAGGGTCTGGCTTCATATTAAGTGTTTGTATGTTCCCAAGTAATTAATTCACTGCTATAGTTTAGCTTTTTATGGCTACGCATTAAGAACATATTTTTACTGTCGAGATATTGTTTGCAGATATCTCTGCAGGAAGCCCAGCTACATCCATGTGTCTTTTTGTTGTCCTTAGTATTCAGTGTATTCTTGTTGTCTTTAGTTTGCAATATCATTGTGTCGTCATGGTTCCAATAACATCACTGCTGTAATAATTATTACTCAAGCTTTCTGGTAGTGATAAAATTCATCATGAGTAGCTAGGAGTCTAGGGCAGTGAGAGAATTATTAAGATAATTATATTACAAAAAGTATTTGGAAAGAATCTATCTATCACTTTGGCCCAGTCTTTGCCTTCTTTTATGTCCATTTTCTCTCTATATCCGGTTAGAGTTTAAAATGACAGCTGACATCCTTTTTTTTTATCAACTTGCTGTTTAATTCTGAATACTAATTTGTGTTGAAACATATGTAAAACTTAAGTGCTGTTTTGATAAAACAGCTTTTGATGATTTTGAAGTGTTTATGCAAACCTTGCGCATAATTGCTGTAAAACTGTAAAGAGTGTGGGGATGGGATTTTAGGTTCCTTAAATTAAAATGCATGTCTTCCCCATCTACTTCTGCAGTGGTTTTTCTCTCAGAAAAAGATCTTATTTATTCTGGGTTTTGTCTATATATAATGCATAGACAAGGGTGAGTAAGAAGTATATAAATTTATAATCTGTGTGATTATAATAAATATAGACATTATGTATGTATATCCCTAACCCTC
>VZRU01021337.1:365976-386932 GCA_013398155.1 Pedionomus torquatus | reverse complement strand
TTTTTTAAAGCTGCTTTGAAAAAACCCATTAAAAGAGGAAAATGCGCTGCCTGTCTGCCCCAGAACACGGCCAGCAAGCACGGCGGGGGCTGCAGGGGCTGCAAGGACTTTGCCCGTCATGCCTCACCGGGGCCAAGCCCAAACAGAGCTTGGGGGTTACTTTTCCCTTTCATCGGATGCCAGGTTTCAGCCCAGGATTTATACGGTCAAATCCAAAATCCCTGGAAGGCAGGGCTTGGCACGGCGGGGACACAGATGCTGCCTTTACGCCGCTGCTGTAATTATGCCACCAAACTTAGAAAGCAGCGGAAGAGCCATACGTAGCACTACAATTAGGAGGCTGTTTAATTGCAGTGCACTTGCGTATTGTTTTCCTCTCTGTGATTCCAGTTGCCAGCAACCAGCTGAGCATCAGGAGCTACATTGCAAAGCCAGGCATGCCGGGTCCCTGGCGCTCCCCACTCGTGCATCCTCTGAGCATCCCTGTCACAGTGACAAATGTGACCATCCAGCTCCGGGGACAACAGGCTTGGCACCCCAAAGGTGACCCATCACAGACACACAGCCCCGATGGGTCAAGAGCAGCAGGCAGACCTGGCTGGAGCATCCAACTGGGGAAGGAGCCACCAAAATATGTATCTGCTTGATGAAAGACGCTTTCTTCGAGCAACAGACATCATTATCCTCTCTCTGGGACACACCTTCTCCTGTCTAAAGCACTCTGGCTGGCCTCAGGAGCACCCAGGAATGATTTCTCCCTGTCAGCCCAGAGATTAAAATGGATATATGCGTGGGAACCCGCAGCAGCAATGGAGACGACATGGGAGAGCAACTGATTTATATCGTGCTGCCCCCGTGAACGCCGCGCATAAATCTGCTGCTTTTCAAGGCAAAGCGTGAATCAGAACAGCTCCGCTCAACTTCGCTTTATCTCCTTGTTGCGTGACTCATCCTCGGAGCATCAAGTTGGGCTTTCTACAGAAAAGGGATGGATGTACATGGGCAGCAGACTGGCTTTGCATCAGGGATTTCACAGCGCCTGGCAGGAAGGCTGCCACCATCATGGTATATGAAGAGAAAAAGGGTCTACGAGAAAAAAACCAGTTGTTCTCACCCTGACACAGACAAGCACCACCAGTTTTCTCTTGCCTGCAGATATCGCCACAACCCCAGGGTTTAAGCTGGAGCAAAGCCTCCCGAGATGCTCACCAGCCCTAAGGCTGCATGACGTTTGCATGGAGTTATCCAGCTGCAGAACCAGGAGAGGGATGCGTGGGGAGACCTAGAGCACATTCATGGTATTGGCAGCCCGGTCAGGGCTATGTGACCCTGATGGAGGCAGAAAACACAAGCAGGAGCTGGCATCTTCTGCAGGAAAACTCTAGGTTGACAGCACTGCAAACATAGGGATGGTAACACTCAAATTGCAGCTTTTGAACCATTCTGAAAGCAGGAGTAGATTTGGGGAGAAAAACAGCAGGACCTTTGCATTTCCACCAGGGCTAGGGTCTCTTCCAAGCCTCTGCTCAGCCATTCTCAGGCAAGGCACTTTAGAATGAGCAGGCACAGTGACTCTCACATCTAATTATTCCAATCCAAGAAGCACATATAATGTTCAGCATTTGGTAAATGGGGATGGGTGTCCTCCCATACAAAGGCTGAGATGCCCAATGCACCCAGCACTGTGAGCCCTCTGCTCCCCATGCCGCGGCGGTGGCAGGGGCTTTGCTGGAGCAGGCGGACACCTCTCCTGCACCATGAAGGCAGGCGGCTCCTCTTGTTTTCACAGCTGATGTCAAGCCTGGAGAGGCTGCTGTGGAGCTGTGCCGGGAAGGAAGCACGGCAGAGGGTCGGCCAGCAGCTGTGGCCACTGCTGTCTGCACCTGGGCTTGTCTCGGACCCACACGGATGGGGAAGCTCATGGATCTGCAGCCCATGGGGGTGTGAAGGAGGTTTTCCAGGGATGAGCTGCTGCTCTGAAGTCCTGCTGAGCTCTGTGCGCTTGGGAGCATGGGAAGAACGGTGGCATTACTGAATGATGCTCTAGCAAGATCTAAACATGGAGAGGATGTCTTGCAAGGCACATCAGAAGCTGCCTGCAGGATTGCTTGCTGGAAGGCACTGGGAGACTGTAGAGGACCAGCCAGACCCTGGTGTCATCCTGGTGATGTCCTCAGTCCTCTTTTCCCTGGGCTGTGTTGTACACACCATGAGAGAGGTTACTTGGAGATGGGGATGAACAGCATGTGGTGGTGAGCCTGGGTGCAGCAGCACAGTGAGAGCTGCATGGACAGCCACGAAGAGAGAGGTGTCCCAGCAAAGCCTAGGGGTGTGCAACCATCCCAGACCACGGTAGCAGGAAGGACACTGCTCCCAGGAAAAACCTCGCTCCAGAGAAAGGCCAGAAAGCCCCTCCCCTTCCCTCCTTTAATGATCTGCTCTCAATAAAGTCATCTTCTGCATCTATTTATACATGTATATATATAAGCAGACTGTCTGTGAGTCCCTGCATTGCACCCTGCTGTTGAACACCTCCCAGAAGGCTGTGGAGAGCTCAGTGGAGCCCAACACATGCCTGTCCCCAGCAGCCAGTGTCACAGTGCAACTGCCATCGGCTTGTCCCCCTCTGCAAAAACAACAGGCGAAGAAAGAGCACTTTTGTTTCTTCCTCCTCTATTGACACAGCTGGGAGGGCTGGAGCCGGGGGAGGTTCCTCCTCTGGAGGGCCAAGAGCCTCTGCACTTTCACTTTGTAGCTCAGGCACCGCTGGGAGAGGCAAAGCTTCTTTGCCCACCAGCCAGAGCATCCTCTGGCCCCTGAGGAAGGCAGCAATGGGGAAAGATGCCACCCCAGCTTCTCCTGGTGAGTCCCCTCAGAGCTGGTATCCCTAGGAAGGATCATTCCTGGGATGACGGTGAAGTGCAACCCAGGAGCTGCGGCTGCCGGCACTGAGCTGTGCAAATCAAATCCAGCCAAGCTACCGACCGCTCCTCCTTTACCCATTGCATCTAAGCCAGGGATGCTCCTATAATCCCAGGGGATTTACAGTGGGGGCCATGGCAAGCTCTCTGCATGCACAAGCCACTGGCCTTCACCTTCCACTGCCCTGCAGCACCCTCCCATCTCAGTTGGGCATGGCATGATGCCCGGACAGATGGACCCAGTGGCTGAGCCTGTGCGTGCCCACAGGCAAGCCCAGCTCTTTAGCCAGCCCTGTGCCACTCTGGTTTTAACATGAAGGCACCAAACCCTCCTCTCCTTCCCATTTCTGTTGAAGAATTTACTGCACTAGCTTTTGCAGATGTCCAGCGCAGTGATTTTATTGCCATTTACTCTAAGCATCCCAATCAGTGCTGTAATAACATGCGGAAGGTCCTAATTAATAAACCATAAAGAGGAGCTATATCTTTCCCTGTAAATAAGCCCTCAGATATTGCTGCACACAATTTGCAAAAAGCTGCTGTTAGTCTGGAAAGGACCCAGTTCACAGAATCACAGAATCACCTAGGTTGGAAGAGACCTTATAAGATCATCTAGTCCAACCAATGGGGAAAAAAAAACCCAAAAAAAACCCAACCAGAAACCCCACAACCATAAACAACACACCACACCACCCAACACTCAACACTAAGCCATATCCTTGAGCACCAAGTCAATTTCTCTCTTGAATACCTCCAGGGATGGTGCCTCAACCACCTCCCTGGGCAGCCCATTCCAATACCTGATAACCCTTTCAGTAAAGACATATTTCCTAATATCTAACGCAGACTTCCCCTGGTGCAACTTGAAGCCATTACCCCTTGTCCTATCATCTATAACTTGTTCAATCTCTTACGGCAGAATGTGCCCTCTGAGCCAAACTTGGGGCCCCATCCAGCCAACATTTAAAAGTGTGAAGCATCCTGCTTCACAGCATCACCCCCGTGAGCATCACCTCCAAGGATCCCCCTGCCTGGATTTTGCCTGTGATATGCACCAGGCCGGGGCTCAATCTGGCTGCCTGGCCACTGCATGGTCGGTGGGTTTCCTCCTTTTTGCCTCTGGGCTCCGAGGCAAGAGACAAATGCAAAGCATTCCTTTATCTCCCTGCCTGTACCGAATGACAGACAAAGCAATAAAATGCATTTTTTTATAGAGCTGTAAATTTAATTTCCTTTTAAACCATTTGCTTCCACTTATAACTCAATGGAAATCCTGCGCTGCTGGCAAAGCTGCAGCATCCCTGTCCTACCATCAATGTATAGAAGCAGAGGACTGCAGTTTTTGGATGAGCTTAAAAGTTGATAGAAGGGAAGATGGGGTGGGGGAAGAGAGGAAAATTCTTAGGGCATTAAGGGCCTATTTTCCATTTTCCTTGTGAAGTTCCCTCAAGGGAAGAGCTTGAGCTGCTTTATGGGGGCACAATTAAAGCCGTCTCTGTCTGCGGGACAAAAGTTCAGCCTCAGACATCACTGTGAAGCTGAGGATGCTGGTTGTGAGGGGGAGAAAAATAAGGAATTTCTGGCCAGAAAAAACGGATGGGGCTTTAGATTTGGTGCTACAAAACAAGAATAAGCAGCGTGGGTTCATGCACAAGTCCAGCACCCTTACACCATCAAGAAACCTGGGAAAATCCCAGGCTGTGGCACCGGGATCAACCACCCTCAGCACAGGAGATAACCTCGGTGTGAAGCGGCAACTGTTGGGCTGATCCTCCAGAGCAGACCCTTCCTTCAGCAGAACACTGATCAGGGCACAACCCACTGTTCAGCTACCCCTCCTGGGTACTCCTCATTAGTGTGTGGTCCCTCATTGGGCTGATGGGAAGCAAACAGCTGCTATGGCACGATGGCCCCTGGTGAGGGATGCACAGTGGCATCCCTGGAAGTCTGGGACACTCATCACTTGGTCAGTTGTGGGTCTATAGTGGACCTGGATCTGGACCACTTCTCTTCTCTGAAACCTCTCCAGCCTTTGTGCAGGAGACGTTTGCAGTTTGCACCCACAGCAGCTCCTGTCTTGGGAAGGAGTGGGACCGACAGGCACTGCCTGGTGCTGTACAAGGGTGCCCGGTCCATGCACCTCACTGCAAGGCTCTGCTAGTACCTGGAGCTAGCGCTGAGCCGTGGGCACGCTCTGAGCATCTGTTTTGTGTCTCCTACCCAAAGAGATTGGCCTCATCCCCATCACATACCTGGCACCTGAGGACTTCTCTGTCTTACTTGGGCTCCTCGCAAGCTCCAGTTGTGCAGAGTTCACCGGTGTAGCAAATTCCCAAGGCTGGAGAGGCCATTCCCAATCGTCCCAGGCAGATCCTCCTGTGCTCGTGCTTGTCCTGTGCCCCTCCAAGGCGGCAGGCTGCTTACCAGGTGCTGGATCTGCAGGAGAAGGGAGCAATTCAGCTCAGCAGGGAATGACTGCAGGGGAGACGGGCTCCAAGCCACCGCTTCAGGGACATTGTCCTGCCACCCCAGGGTATCAAGTCCAAAGCGTAAGAGCTATTTGGGAGAAGCTTGAATGGAGAAGGTATTCCACAAACCTAGTGAAGGGATTTAGGAAGAGACCCCTGGCCTGGCTGGGAGAAGGATGCTGTGGTGGGGTTCGCAGGGGGCTCCCACCAAAGCTCCAAAGCCAGCAGCCCTGCCAGGGGATAACAGCGGGAAAACAACACATGTCCCTCCTGCCTGCGGTCTGCCCTCCTTGCTGCCAGGCTGGGGAAGGCTGTGTGCTCCAGCTACCAAAACCCAAGAGCTGCCACGTGCCAAGGGATACAGGGCACTTTCTCCCCTGCCTTACAGCCTATTCATCTTCAAGCTCTGTTTTTTTTTTTTTAATCCTGATTTTTTAAGTGATTAATGAGGAATGAGGGCAAAAAGGCTCAAGACAAATCTACAGGGGCTGTCAGTTTCTCTGCTGCTGCCTGTACCAGAGCTCACATTCAAGACCCGCTCTCCTGTCCATCGCTTCCCCCAGGGATGCTCACAAGGTTGAAATGGGCTCTCTGGCCCCATGCTGGGGGAAGAATTGCTTGTAACCCCTTCAAATCTTTCCTCCCTGCACTCTGAACCTGCAATATTCCAGCTAATATTCAGGTTGATCTGAAGGACAGAGACCCCTCTCCTACCCTACACCTGTGCAGCAGCCCAGCATGACATGCCCTAGACCATCAAAAAATATAAGGATATAAATAAGCAACACCACTTAGACTTTAAGCCCAGCTTAAGACGTTGCATGAAGCAAGCTCAATTCATCCCCACATCCTAGGAGGTGTTGCTCATTAGCAAAATGGGACTCATTTGCAAACCCATTTGAGCCCACCCCTGTTAATCCACTACAGGTGAGCAGAGGTCCCAGCACCAGCTGCTTGAGGCCACTCCTGCCCTACAGCTGTTTGCTGCTGCTTTGGGAAAGCTTCATGCTGTTGCTTCCAGCTGTACCCATTGCACCCCCAAAACAAGATGTGAGGGTGCCTCTTCAGGGTGAAATTTTGGGCAAGTAGTTGTGGGAGCAAAGCAGAAGGGAATTTTACAATGACCCAGACAAGTGTAACCCTGAAAACATCATCCCAAAGTCCAGGCCATCCAGCTTCTCTGGAATCAGGATGTGACCCGTTTCCACCGCCCCAGGTCACAGTGGCAAGGCCAGATGTTCAAAACAGCAGCGGAGCATCCAAATCTTACCCAGGCCACAGCCCTGGGCTCCCTGAAGCATTAAATCATCTCGAGCAGCCTAAGAGCTATGATCTTGCCTCTTCTGCAAGCTCCCAACCTGGGGTGCACGCAGTCCCAGCTGAGCACTTCGACATCCCTCGGTGGTCACAGTCCTCAAATCCAAAGTCGGGGTGATCCGTACCAAAGCTGCAGCTGGTGCTGAAGGTTTAAAACCCCAGAAGTTTAAAGCACGACATGAAACCCACTTCAAAGAGCAGCAGCTTCCTACTTGATAACATCAGGAGTCTGGATCAAAGGCTGCATCCTAGGAAGTCCAGCAAGGGCAGGGAAAATAAAATCGCTTCCTTTGGAGCCTTCCTTGCTGCTGAAAGTCAGCTGCTAGCTTAGGAAAATTAGACCACCACGTTAAAATTATAGATGATGCTGAAGTGTAAAGCTCTAATGGCTTTACAGGGTCGGAAAGTGGTTTGTTAACAGAGGGAAGGGGTGGCAGCAGGTCTCTGGTTCTGTTTGAACACGGTCTTGCACATCAGGGTACATCCAGCTCTGCTTCTGGCTTTTCCTATCCTGACAGGAACAGGAGTGAAGGGGAAGGCTGCAAGCACAGCCTGGGATGGAGCAGGCAGATGGGGACAGAGACTCAGCCATGCACGGGGACCCATGACCCAGCACGAGATGTCCCTGGCAGCTCTTGGGTTTGGGAGCATCCCGTGTCCCCAGTGCCTCTAGGCAGCTGGAGGCAGATATTTCTCTTTTTAAGGCTGCTTCCATGCCAGCTACAGGCCCCGCCGTGGTCTTTGCTATCCTCCCTGCTTTTAAGTCTTCCCACTTGGCCAGTCCCTGCTGGGTTTGATATCAGCACTCTGGTATGCTGGAGCCGGGATCTGGACTTTGCTGGAAGCCACCCCAGAGAACAGCCTCATCTCATCCTCCAGCTCTGATAATAAGGTGAAAGTGAGCAAACCTCACTCGGCTGGGAGTTCCTCACCCAAGGCTCTCCAGGCTGGGGATGCCCGAAAGCCACCACCACGTGCAGATGGAGAAAAAAGCTGTCACCCTGGGATGTCCTCATCCCTGCTCACCCAGCACTAGACAACACAACATGTGGGGAACTCCTCCCCATGGCTCCTCCAAAAGGACTTGGTCCCATATGGCTGCCGAGGGAAAGGGTTATGATGCTGTCTCCTCTGCAGCTCTCACACAGCCAGCCTGGCATTTCCTAAAGCATTTTTGCAGGACAGTGACTGTCTCAGCCTGCTGGGAATCTCAAAGTTCCAAGAAACAGCAGAAAAATGGCCATGTGCAATAAAAAAAAAAATCAAAATCAACCAACACAAGAAGCCATGAGCAGCATGGGTGCCCTGAGATGACTCTGGGCAGAGATTTACCTCCTGACTGTAAATGCCACTGTTGAGGGTCAGGGTAAAAGCAGACTGCCCATTTCAAAAAGCAGGCTCTGACCACACCACACCGAAACAATCCCATTTCACCCACCAGTAAAACCCCAAAGGCCCTACAAAAGCCTGTGGCTGCCCCACACTGGGTGCTGCCCAAGCCCTGTGCCACATGGGTGAGCTTTGCACTGACCAGTTGGAGCCGAACCCCTGGCACCGCCAACCATGTGCCACTCCAGGGGTGTTTGGGATGCTCAGACCCACCCTGTGCCACCCTATGCTGCCAAGAGCATGAAGAAAGGGTGCTAGGGACAAAAGATGGGGCCACAAAAGTATGTGCCATGCGCACATAACATCAATCATTGGTGAGAACCCTCCTGCAAACCCATCTTTTCCTCTGCCCTAACACTCCAGGATGCATTTACCAGACCCCCATCCCAAATGGGGCTGCAGCAGAGCCTAGACCCGGGTGGGCTACAGCTCCTCCTCACCCTTCTGCCCCTCATTTCACAGCATGCAGGGACAGCAGATCCTTTCTCTGCCCTCCGCCTCCGCAATAATTAGTGCCTTTCAGGAACGGTGGGTTTTTTTTTATTTTTTTTTTTTTTTTTTTTCTTTGGCTAGCCGGCCCCAGATGAATAGCTCTGGGCAGAAGTGAGCAGACAGCATCCCCTGTATTCCACCCTTCATATGAAAACCAGATGCCACGAGTACGGTTACAAATCAAAGCTGACAGGGGGACGAGACGTTTACTTAGGAATTGAGAGAGGGCACAAAACCTTTCAAAGGGGGCTACCGTGTAGCCCCTTGACACACAAACCCCAAATTGTACCAACCCTCCCTCTGCCCCGTGCCACGGAGCCTGAAAAATGCTGATAATCATCCCCTTTCTCGTTATTCATGCTTTCCATTGGCTTTTCTAGAAATGATAACTGGATAAGGAGGTGGTACCTGGGGAGCCTTTTATTTTTGTTAGTTTTAACTCGTTGCTGCTTGCATTTATACAGCTGGTTGGGATGGCGCGGGGCACGGCCGAGCCTGGAAGAAAAGCCTTGCTCCGAGGGCGAGGCGGTGGCAGCATCCTGAGGGGTATCGCGCTCTAATGAACTGTCAGCTCGCAGAGGGAGAGCTGATGAAACAGCCGGGCTAATGTTTAGTGACAGCCGCGATTTACTAATCCATCCGAGAAATAAATAGGAGCCGCGTGGAATAAAAGCGGAGTTCAAGCCCGACCCTCGCCGGGGCACTCGCAATGAAACAAAACGTCAGGTTTTATAAATGACCTTTTCATGTAAGTCCCTGGTGAGGACTGGGAGGAAGCGGGGGGTGGCTGCCTGGGGGATTGCTTCGAAAGCTGCAAAGTCAGGAGGCTGGTGCGGGATGTGGCCGAGGCCCTGGCGGGGTGAGAGCAGGGCTGGGAGGAGCATCTTGGAGATGGTCTCTTGTCCACCCGGCCAGAGGACTGTGCTGTCATGTGCATCTCCCACATCTGCGGGATGTGAATTGGGATGTACAGCTCCCAGTGAACTCCAGAGCTGCAGGGAGCGAGTCCCAGTCATCTAGTAAACGGGACTAAGACCTCCATTTCTGACTCCGAGTAATGCTCTGATGTGCCATTCCTGCTCCCCAAGGTTTATCCAGCCCTACCAAGAAGCCACCCCGGACGGGATGCAGGGCTGCGTTGAAATATTCTCGACGCGCCGAGCCTTCCTGTCGCTGGTGCCACCGACTTGTGGCTGCTCCTACAAAGCGTCGTGACTTCTGATGCCGGGAAATTTCCCGGCTCGCCCCTCCTGTGATCCAGGGCTGCCTGCAGTGACACCCTGACAGCTGTGGGAGGGATGTTATATTGCAAAATCTGTCGGGATGCAGACCGGATCCATGCTGTGCAAGCCCAGTAACCGTCCCAAGGACCTCGCTGTGAACTCAGGGTTGTGAAACTCTCCCCGGATGGGAATGTCAGCCGGGGAGCTCCGTCTGTCCGGCTTGTGCATCTCCCAGGAAGGATTTCTCTTTACTGGAAAAAGAGATTTTTTTTAAGGAAAAACCTGCCCCTGCCTCCTGACAGCCCTTGAAACGTTTCAGCTCGGGTAGTTGAAAGGATTGCTGCAAACAGTTGGCAGCAAAGATCGCTCAGACTGTGGAAGTACTTTGGGATGAAAAGTATGTGATAAATTAAGATTACTACTCTTCCCTCTGATCAGCCAGTCACTGGTTTCCAGCACGGTGCTGGCCAGAAAAGTCTCACCGAGGGATTCTGGCCTCGCCCTGAGAGCTTGCGGTTGAATGAAAGCAGATATTTTACACCAGCATCCAGAGCCTGCTTCGGGCTCTCAAAGTGACAGAGAATTCACCACAGCTTTCGTAATCTCTTCCAAAATTAATTATCCTCGCTTCTCAAAACTTTCCCGCTTGACTTGCTCGGCCTGCAGCTGTGGCGGCAGAGCCAGCGATGCCGCAGCGTGTGCGATGGGAGAGGCTCTGCCACCAGGTACCTTCCCTCCAGGCAGGTCTTCTGAACTGGATTCTTATTTTTTGCACTGAAAAGCAACATAAAGCTCACCCCTATGCTCTTGATATCATTGCACCCTGCTCCCGTGGGAGCACTGTGACAAGCCCAGGGTTCATGGCTCTGGCTCACGTGTGACCTGGGGACTTCGCTGTTGGAGATTTGCTGCAGATTAGTGATGTTCCAACACCCAGAGCATCCACACACACCTGCAGCATTGCTTTATGCTGCTTCCAGATTAAAGAAAAATAATTCTGAAGGGTGAAAGGCAGCAAGCTAAAGGAAGCTCCAGGATGGTCCTGGAAACACCCACCTTGCTCACAATTACTTGCTTGCCATTGACTTCCTCGCAGTTCCTACCTAACAGGGGACCCCTTGTACCCCCTCCAGGGGTGGGGTTGTTCAGCCTGGAGGAGAGAAGGTTCCAGGGAGACCTTATAGCACCCTCCCAGTATCTGAAGGGAGCTACAGGAGAGCTGGAGAAGGACTCTTTGTCAGGAAGCGTAGTGATAGGACAAGGGGTGATGGTTTTAAATTGGAAGAGGGGAAATTTAGATTGGATATTAGGAATAAATTCTTTCCTGTGAGGGTGGTGAGGCACTGGAACAGGTTGCCCAGAGAAGCTGTGGAAGCCCCATCCCTGGAAGCGTTCAAGGCCAGGCTGGATGGGGCTTTGAGCAACCTGCTCTAGTGGGAGGTGTCCCTGCCCAGGGCAGTGGTGTTGAAACTCAATGATCTTTAAGGTCCCTTCCAACACAAACCATTCTAGGATTCCATGATTCTATATAGTGCTTGAGGGCCTTCTCAGACCAGCGTGCCAGGCTCAGCTGAACCTTCAACACTTCCTTACCAGCCAGAGTTGCAAACTCCTCAAAAATTATATCCTATATATATATTTAGGCAGAAAACCCCATTGATTTCTTGGAAAATTCAGAGTAGCAGCTGATAGCCAGAAGGACTTTCCATCTGTGGAGTGATAAAGCACGGGGGCTAGAAGCAGTGCCCCTTGTGTGGCGAATGCAAGGTGGGAATCACAGCTCACGAGCAGGTTTCAAGGCAACAAAAAGCCAGTGCTTGACCCCAACACTCACAGCGACAGCTGGAGCCAGCTTTCATGAAAACCTTTACCTCCTTGGGAAGAGGTTCTCCAGCTGCGGTGTGTGCAGGTGAAACAGGGTTTGAATAAATATAAATAATACAGAAGAGGCAAAACACGGTGACAAACCCTGCTGGGCCATGCTGGGTTGCTGCTTCTCGTTATGCCCGTGCCCCCATCAAGTGCTGAGTTGATGGAAAAGCAACCTGTACGAGATCTGCCAGGCAGCGTTCGTGCACTCACCGGGCTGCTCCGCTGCCGGCTGGGACAGCCGGTGCCCTGGTCTGCTGCACAATAAGCAGCAACGAAATGCTACCCTGGACCGGAGGGAGAAGAGGGCCACAGAAACATGTTCAGAAGGACTTTACAGGAAATAAAATACTGGCCTTAGTGGAAACGCTATTGGGAAGCACACCACTTGCTGCACTGCTACAGCTGACGGGAAAATACTATGGATAAAGAGCTTACTACCCCAAAACACCAGAGCTATGCAGTGATTAGTGTCAGATGAGAAGCCCTGGATCTCCATCCACTTCAAGAGCAATGCTCCACCACTAAATTTAACTCTTCTTCCCCCTTAATTTCCAAGAGAATGCCAACGGGATGAACCAGAGACCCTGCCCACACAGACACAGGTGCTGGTTCCTTCACTGGTGCTCGGCCGCGCTGCCCCCCTCACCCCTGGTCCCTGCACCCTTCGGAGAGGGCCTTTACTGGAAAAAGAGACCACCAAGGATGGGGTTGCACCACCAAGGATGGGCTCCACAGCACGTCCCAGCAGCCCAACGCCACTGTGTTGGGCAGTTTCGCCGGGGAGACGTGGGAATCCTCCCTGTCACCATCTCCCTCCCGCGCCTCTGAACGCCGGCCAAGGAAAACACCATTGTGTTGGGAGCAGACAAGGAGCCGGTGCCAGCGAGGTCCGAACAGCCGGCTCATTGTGTCCCTCCGGCTGCCGGCTTAGCTCGGGGTTAGGTCAGCCTAAGTGTGGAGCTTTTCACTTCGAGCCTTCATTAATGTATAGAGGAAATGAGAAACATTACACGGTAGGGCTGCTTTCCATGGAAGGCAAAAGTGGAGAAGGAAAATAATCTTCCTTCTCCAACACGATGCTCTGGCAGCGAGCAGTGGCCCAAAACGGGAGCAGGGCTGCTGTGAAATGTGGGGATCGGTGTGGTGGGAGCAATGCCACAACTGCTGGTCTCACCTACAGCCAGTCTATCCTCCCAGTCCATCCCCTCCATCCAGCATCCTGTCCCCCGGGTCACTGGGATGCACAGGCAGGGTCTGGGGGAGCTCTTACCCCAGTGTGCTCCTTCCCCTTCCTGGCTGAAGAACTGGCATCCCACATTGGGCAACTAACACAGCCCTTCTAGTGCGTCCTCTGGGGGCTTTTCCAGCTTCGGAGGGGTGGAAAGGGACACCCAAGGCACATGCTGGGATACTGAGACCATGTCAGGTGTTCCTGGTGGGCTCTCCTTTCAGTTTCATCTCATGAATCACCTGAAATGAGGTAATTTTGGTTCAGCTGCTTGCAGCTGTGTGAACTCCCCGAAACCTTCTCCAACAGCTTCAGAAGCCAAGCTGGGTATTCCCTGCAGATTTTACAAGCTCTTTTAGAGAGATAAGAGCAAATACATCCTTGGCAGCCTCACATCTCTTTCCTGTCAGGTTAGACACCAAGTTCTTAGTGAAACCCACGGTCTGGAGGTTTGAAGAACCCACCTCTCCCTGCTTCCACTCTTGGAGCAGTGTGGACTCTCTGGTGGTTGGTCCGAGGCATTCCAGCTGGGAGCAGCTTGTCCTTGCACCCAACCAAACTCATCCAGGCAAACACCTCCCAGCCCTGCTCACTCTGGTCTGTTCAGAATCCTTTCCCCATGCCCCTGGCAGCCGTGACAGCCCCAACCTCCCTGTATAGATAACGTGCACCAGCTTTTCTCATTCCCGTTGCCCTGGTGGGGTTAGGTGTGGGCACAGGGAGCCCATGGGTGTGAAGAACCATGCGTGTCACCAGCAGACTGTCAGTAAGCAGAACTTCCCAGACCCTCACTTTGGTTTCAACAAAGATAAAACATCAATATTTTTAGGCACAGAGGGAAGGCTGGATAGCCTGACCTGTCAACATCTAGAATGGAAAACACGCTCGTCGAGTACTCAGGATGAGGTTCTAATTACTCCCCACATACCAGCCTGCATAAATACAGCAGAACAGTCCAAGAAAAGCACGCTTCCGACACGAAGAGCTTTTCCTGGAGTTAAACGCAGTCTCCTTTGCCCTGGGAGCAGGGTTTCATCTCTAGTAGGTAGCAATTTGCTTCTGCTGGGTTTGCAGGGCTTTATGGTGGAGCCCCAGCCCAGGCGGCACGTCTCCGCCAAGGAAAGGAGCAGCACCCTCCATGGTGATGGGAATGGCGATGCTGGGGGACACAACCCGGGTTAAGAGCATCTGAACCGTGATGGTGGGCCTTGGGGACATTGGACACACCGATCCCAAAGCATTGGAGGAAGCTGCAGGATGCTGGCATCTCATCAGATCTCCTACTCCCTGACTTGGCTTCTGGAAAAGCCGAACAGAGAAGAGATCTGATAACTTATCATGGCACAGGTCAAACTCCCTCATCTCCATCAACAGCTTCCAGCCTCCCCCATGGCCATCAGGCACCACAGGCGAAGAGATGCTATCCCAGAAAAATGCAACAAATCTGCTTGAAACAAACCCTCAGCTCCTGGCCCCCTCCTCAGAGACGTGGTTTCTGCTTTCTCACAGTAAGAAACCCCTTTTTTACAACTTCCACTTTGACTCTGGACGACCTGCTCGCTACAGGCTGGCTCCAGGCTCTGGAGAGGCAGCCCCTGCCTAAAACCTACAGCAAAAAAATGCCTCCTGCCTTTCCCAGTGTCACAGTTGAGCCCAGCCAGCAACTAGGATGATGCAGCCACTCGCTCACTCTCCTCTCAGTGGGATGGGGGAGAAAATCAGCGGAGTAAAAGTAAGAAAAAACTTGTGGGTTGAAATAAAGACAGTTAAGAAGGTAGAGCAAAAATGGTGCAAGTACAAGCAAAGCAAAACAAGGAATTAATTCACTGTTCCCCATGGGCAGGCAGGGGTTCAGCTACCTCCAGGGAAGCAGGGCTCCATCACACGTCATGGTTCCTTGGGAAGACAAAACACAATCACCCTGAACATCCTCCCTTTTCCATCTTCTTCCCACCAGCTTTACATACTGAGCCCGATGTCACATGGTATAGAACATCCCTTTGGTCAGTTGGGGACAGCTGTCCCAGCTGCGTCCCCTCCCAACTTCTTGCAGCCCCCTTGCCTACTTGCTGGTGGGGTGGGGTGAGGAGCACGAAAGGGCTTTACTCCTGAGCAACAACCAAAACCACCGGTGCACCATCAAAGCTATTTCCCATCCCAAATTCAACCCATAGCACTACACCACCTGCCCGTAAGAGAATTAACTCCATCCCAGCTGAAACCATGACACCGAGCTGCCGAGGAACATTGAGGAAGGGATGAGGATGCTCCAAGCCAGGGCATGTCAGTTCTGTTGAGTGGATTTGTGTTTATCTCAGTTAATCACCGTGAGAACTGGGGCCTCTGCTACAGAACTCCTCCTTCCCACTGTGTATTACGATTTCTGTGTCGCCAGTGGGCAAAGAAGAAAATAAACTCAGTCGATGCTTAGAAAAACATTCAGAGGAGCAGAATTCCTGGTCTTAGAGTAAAAAGACCCTAAACCAGAGTTGGACAGGCCATCTGCTCTGAGTGTACTTGACCACGAGCAGGACCAAGGTTGGGCTGAAGGATCAGGAGACTCCTGGGAAGACAGAAGGGTCTCAGCAGAGACTGGGACAGGGTGGGAGGGCACTCAGAACAGAATCAGCATTGCCTCAGTTTCCCCTCCTGCCTTTTCCTTGCCATGGAAATTCCAGTTATAACTTCCCAGATGATAAACCGCTGCCTCCTGAATGGTGCGCAAGGCCATGGGGGTGTCAGCTCCGAGTGGGCACTTCCATACCCTTCCCAAACACCCTCCAAGGGCTTCGTGGGCCAGAGGCAGCCTTGTCATCTCCCAGTTTGCAATGCCCATGAAGAAAAGCCCAAGAGAGAAGAAAAGCAGAGCTGCAGCTTCGTGCAACATAGGGACACCTTTCGGGAGGGTCTCGGGGGAGCAGGCAGCAGCCGAGCAGGCAGCGGTGCTGGCTGGGCTGTTTGAAGCCCCACGTGGGGGACCTGCCCTCTGCAATCCATTTAGCACTTGGCACCGCTCAGAGGGCTATTTTTAAAAGGTATGCAACTGTCCCAGAAACTTAACTTTGAAGTGTGGTTCAAGGCTTTGTTGTTGTGAAAAGAAAGGGCTTTTTAACGTTTGTAATTAAATGCAAACAGGAGTGAGTTATTGGACCGGAGCCGGCCAAGGCAGGTCAGCTCCGTTCTATCCATCGGGGCTGGATGCTGTCCCGATCCGGTTTCACAGGATGCCTGATAGACTGCTGGCCTTCTCTCCACTCTGTAAAATGCTGTGGTTTGCTGTCAATTAGAAAAATTTGTTTCCTGGCCACTGATAAGTACCAGGAGAGCACAGAGTTCCTTCCCATCCTCTGCAGCCCAGCGCTGGCGTATGAAGATCATTCTGCCAGGCTGGGTGGGGTGGACAGGGGGCTTGCTTGAAGGCAGCGCCAGCAGTGCCCCTGGCAGTGGCTGCTGTGGGCCACAGCTGGGAGAGGAGGTTGCTCTGAACCCCCTCTGCATCTTTTCCATGTGCATCCCTGCTCCCACCCTGCTTCCTCCTCCTCTTCGTCCAAAGAGCCCAGGCTTTTCAGGGTCCATGCTTTTGGCCAACTTTCTGCATCTGCCAGGGGTAGGTGGTGCCCAATCCAGGGAGGGCAGAGAAGAGGCAATACCAGCCAGCTGGTGCCAAATGAAGCTGTAAGCGTTGCTCAAACACCCCTGGGCTGGCAGGAGATATCTATAGGATCAGTTCTCTTGGCTGCACAGTTTCGGATGCAGCAGGCAAAGCCAAGATGCTACTTTAAGCTTATCATCCCTCCCCAGCATCCTGGAAGTCCCAGCTGCAAAGGCACGGTCCAGCTCAGGAGAAACATGAACGCACAGTGCAACACAGGGAGGAACACGGGGGTCCCCTTCCGCTTGCTGCCCAGGGAGGTATTTTGGAGGTGTTGCTGAGTGGGAAGCCCCAGGCCAGTGCTGGGTGTTATTGCAGCCTGGTTTTAACCTGGGCTGGGGCGGGAGGGTGCTAATTAGACATGACAGCTTGACAGGAAGGGGCGTTAAATAATTCCTGCCACCCTGTCTGTCCGGGCAGTTCCGCGAGGCCACGGGGAGGGGGCGGGCAGTTTCCCTTAATTAAAAAGCAGCAGATCCAAACCAAAAATAGATCAGGCTCCCTTTTTAAGGGGACACTGATGGTTGCCCGCAGCTGCATTTTTCACATGCCTTCTGAAGGAGATGTCTATCGATGCACGGGGAGGATGAGCTGGTTTGGGTTCCGCAGTTCACTGTGCACTGTGCCCAGGGCCAGGACTGTGACCACCTCCTTCCCACGGGCTCCAGCAGCCCAGGGCACTGGGGCTGAGCTGGTGGCCAAGCTGGTGTTATGCAGGGACAGAAGATACCTCGCAGGCGGGCAAAGCTACGAGAGGGAAAGGAGTCGGTGCCAGGTGGATTTCACCGCGCTGCCTGGAAGGCAGGTGGGCAGGCGACAAGGGTTGGCACAGGGGAAGCCAGGCTTGCACGGAGGCCAAAACGCAGAGCAAATACCTGTCTGCTGCTCTGCCAGAGCCCAGCACTCGTGTGCCCTGTTCCCTGCCAGGCATCCCCACCACGTCAGGAACAGGTGACTATTAAACATGTTTCAAAATAAAGATTAAAAAAAACAAAAAACAAAAAACAAACAGATTAAAACCAAAAAGAAAACACAGGGGACAGCATGATCACTGGTCCTTCCCCACTGGGTTTCGCTCCTATTTTTGCAGGACCCTGGAGAAAGCAGGGATCTGCATCCTCATTGAGCAAAATGCACACTCCTGCATCCTGCTGTGTGGTGGAGACGGCTGATGCCTGTGAGCATGGGAATGGTGAGAAAGGGTCAGACCTCAGACCATTCTCTCCACCCCCACGTCTCTGAGAGCATCCCATAGCAAAGGATGGGGGGACAGTCCCAGGTGGGATCCTGTCCATAGGCATGCTGGCTCTGGTCATCATTAACTACAGCCCCAAAGCCCTGGGTTGAATATTCCTATCTGAACTGGAGTTGTGATAAACCAGGGTGGTCTTCTTAGATATGAATGTCCCGTCCTTTTCTGAGATATGTCAAGTTCTTGGTTTCAGCCTCTTCCATCAGTGGTTTTGTCCACAGGCTCTTTGCTCCAAGGTCCTTGAGGGCTATAAATAACCAGACGCAGTGGATCCCAGTACCCTCAAGTGATGTTCCAAAGGGAGATCCCGACTTTCACATGCATGATGGGTGTTATCCTGGAAAACTCACAGCAGTGTGCAGGCAGGTGGGAGTGCCCCAGCCACCCAGGGTGCAAGACACCCAAATCTTCCCCCTGCAGCCATCCTGCTGTCCTGCACGGACTGGCTTCCCCTGATTCTTGGCCCAGGTTCACCAGACCTGGGGTTGGACATTGCTTCTTCCAGCTCCTTCGGGAGGTGGAAAGCTCATGACAGGAGTGGGGTGGCACAGGGATTCTGGGTGCCAGGGGGGATGCTGCTAAATGGCTTCGAGATCATTGCCCTTTCCTGGGCTGTGGTGTGGCTTTAAAACAAGCAGCACCTCGGCAACGATTGCTGTAGGGGCTCCAGCCAGCCAGCAGCTGGGATTTGTAGGGAACCAGGCAAACTCCAAAGAACTTGGCGGTGTCTCCCAGGGCTCATGGCCGTGATGCGGTTTCCTCCATGCAGCACAGAGAGCATCAATCTTCACTTTGTTTTGCGCTCACAGAAAGTTGAGGGAAGGCTCAGGCTTCCTGGGAAGCCACATCCACACAAGTGGGTGTTAAGCAATGAGGAACACCATCAGCTGTCCCCTCCATGAGTCATCCAGCCTCTCCTCCCCAGACCTTCGGCAGGAGGGAGAGGAGAGTCCCTTCCCATGCCAGAGCGGGAATTTAAACTGGGAAATCCTTTCACTTGATCCAAGCAGACGATGGAGAGACAAAGGCTGGCACAAATGCATTGGCAAGCCAAGACCATGCCCCCTGCAAGTTTTTCCTTGGAAACCCAACTCTGATTTTGCTTATGTGCATGTAAATGAGACCTAACCCCACCAGAGCTGATGCTGTTGCCCCCCATATGTTGGCAGATCTGGGCTGAGGAATTAAAAGCTGGATTGCAGCCTGAGGTGAGCTTCTGCAAAATGAATGCCCAGCAGTCAGGCACAGATACCTTCAGGGGTTGATTCCCAGCTACATTAAGGCCCCTTTATGCTCCTCTAGCCATGTAAAGAGGTCTCTAAGTGAGTGTAAATTAAATTTAAGTTCCTTTTGCTTCCTTTTTAAGGCCCCTTTATGCGTCCAGTGAGGGGTAAAGGAGCCTTAGTGTGACTGTGAGGCGGGCAGGCTTCCCTGCCAGGCGCAGGCAGGTGAGAGCCCCTCCTGTGCTGCCTGCACTCGCCCATAAAGCAGGCTCAGTGGCTTTACGGGGTGCTGGCTCCAGCGCTGCCGGCACCGGGCGTGATGGGGACCGACGTCCCAGGGACAGCCCTCTGGGCAAAGGAAGGCAGGTCAATAGGAACCACATCAAGACATCCCACGTCCAGGCATGGCCAAGGTCTCCTTTCCAAGGTCTGAGACGTGAATTTTAAATGCCCAGGAGACTTTTTACTCGGTACAGGTAAAGGCATTTCTCCACATATCCCGGCCGACTTACAACACAGGTAACTCTGTTCTGCCAGACAGCATTTTCTCTGCAATAGCCTGGCTAGGATGTTTCTCTCCAGAGCTGTTGGTGGTGTGCAGCCAGTTCTTGCATTTATCTCAAAATATGATGGTATTTTCATGGTGCAAATCCCACCATTGCTGCTTATACAATGTTTGCTGACCACGAGAGTGACGCTGCAAGGTATGGGATGGTACAGCACAGGTCTGATGAGCTGCGATGCCGGCACCTTGCTGCAAGTTAACGGCATCCTCATCCTCTCTCCGGAGGCATGAGGACCACTAATACATCCCAACCTTCTGCACAAACTCAAGAGATGGTCTTTGGTTCCTGCAAGTCACTCACTAACAGCTATGACAAATGTGCTCAACTCATCCCAAGATCCATCCATCTCTCTGTCAACGCACCTTGCATGGGCAAACCCCCAGCCTGGTGAAGTCCAGGATGGGGGAACGACCCTTTCCAAGTGCTTGGGTGCCAAAAACCTCCTTCCTTAAGGGGTTGCTGGTTCGTTTTGCACTGCCAGGCCCAGGTTCCCAAAGCCACTCAGCCCCGAAGGAGTTAACGGAGCCGAGCGCGACTCAGATTCCTCCACCTAACCCTCCAAAGTCCCCGTATAACCAGACTTGGCACTTTGAGAAAGCTCCACAAATCCAGAGGCTAAAACGCGCTGCCTTCCGTTCGTCAAGAGAAGGCAAGTCCCAGCTAATTGAGGAAACAGAGCCTTCCCCCAGCCCCCTTCCAGGATGCTTATTTATTTAGGGGTTTTTCCTCCCCTCTTTTTCCCTTTTTTTTTTTTTCCTTTTTTGGTTGTTCCCAGAGCAAATATTGGGAAAAGAAAGTGCAAATTAATTTTTTTAGGGCACGGCTGCAATTTATGATGCTCCCCAGCTTGCGAGGGCTTTTAACCCCATCAGTGCCCAAGCACAGATATGCCGTTTCCCTCAGGGCACAGCATCCTCCCAGTCCCGTTGTGTCCAGTGGGGAGGCTTCCCCATCACTACTGCCCCATTCCTCCGCTCCCCACTCAGGGAGAAGGAAACGGGAGCAGGAAATCAAAGGGAAACTGTAGCAGACTACTTCCCCCACCCCCCAAATTTCAGGTTTTTCCTCTCAATCTCAGTTTTATCCCTAAATCTTATTTCCACCCCCCCCCCCTCTTCCCTTGTCTTGCTGCTGCTGAAAGTTTTCTGAATGTACAGTAGTTATTCTTTTTTTGCTATTTTTTTTTTAAACTCCCTCTAACTACTGCACACAATTCAAAGGAAATCTGGGAAACCGAATTCTCAGCTCTCCAAAGCAGCAAATGGAAAGTCACTTAAAGGGACTTCTGCCTTAAAGCGGCAGCAGCGCTTTTCCTTCGGCGGCGGCGAAAAGGGGTTAAACCCACTCTCCCCC